>JAESUZ010001373.1:0-237798 GCA_017311185.1 Proteles cristata cristata
ATTAAAGAGACGTGGAATCTACTTCCATGAAACATTATCATTCAATGTAAAGATCCTATTTATATCCCTTGCTCTGAGAGTTTGTGGTTCTTTTCTTTTTTAAAACGTGTGGTGACAAAAATTGTATTCTGACCAAAGAGTTGCCAAGAGTACAGCAAAAAGTTTGTAAATGTGATTTTGTTTCTCTTAGTATTATCCAAAACGACCCATTCTCAAAATTTCTTCCATATATATGTATGTATATATATATATATATATATATATATATATATATATATATATCACCCTGAATTTTATGCTTGTATTCTTAAAATGAAAATTCTATTAATGATAATGGATAGTTTAGCTTCTGTGTGCTTTAGATCCCTTATCTGTAAAATGGGAATCATGGGAATGGGATTAGTACAAAGATTAAGTGATACTAAAGTAAGGTCTCAAACACAGTAGTGATCCTTTCTTTATCATATTTTCTATAAGTTTGGAAACTGTTCAATTTGTCAAGGTCCTTTGGAATTTAATAGTACTCTAAGATGTCATTTTTCCTTGAAATGATCTAGGGGAAAGTTGTGAGTAAAAATAGATAAGGAGCATGGAAAACAAAACAACTCTGTAGAAATAATATGTAGAGAGTAGAGAAGAATGGAAGAGGCAACAGGGAAATGCTCAAACAATTAAATTTATGTACCATCTGCATGAAAATGTCAAAAATCACAACAGAGGTCTGTGTAACTATCGGTGACCCTTGAACAAGGCAGAGGTCAGGGGTACTGAGTCCCTGCACATTTGAAAAATCCATGGATAATTCTTGACTCCCCCAAAACTTAACTACTAATTGCCTACTGTTGACAAGAAGCCTTACTGATAACATAAAAAGGCTAATAATGCCTATTTTGCATGTGACATGTATTACATACTGTACTCTTACAATAAAGTAAGCTAGAGAAGAGAAAATGTTATAAAAGTAGTAAGAGGAATACATTTACAGTACTATACTGTATTTATAAAAAAAAATCATGTGTAAATGGATGCAGTGTAGTTCAAACCCATATTGTTCAAGGGTCAACTGTACATGGATAAGAGTAACATAAATTCTATTTTGAAGATTTATTTATTTATTTTGAAAGAGAGGGAGAATGCTTGAGCGCTCATGCTAGAGAGAGCTGGGTAGGGGCAGAGAGTAGGGAGAGAGAGTGGCCCAAGCAGGCTCTGTACTGTGAGCATGGAGCCCTAGGATCCAAGGCCTGAAGCCACTAACTGTGAGATCATGACCTGAGCCGGAATCAAGAGTTAGATGCTTAACTGATGGAGCCACCCAGGCACCTCAAGATTAATGTAAATTTTCCCAAGTTCAATCACATTTGCTAATATACTGACAAAATGTATGCTTCCATTGTACTCACAAAATGATTTCCAATACCATTTAAAATTTTTTTAAATCTTTATTTATTTTTGAGAGAGAGAGAGAGAGACAGAGTGTGAGCAGGGAGGAACAGAAAGAGAGGATGGCATACAATCCGAAGCAGGCTCCAGGCTCTGAGCAGCAGGCTATCAGGTACAAAGCCCAATACCACGCTCAAACTCACCAACCATGAGATCATGACCTAGGCTGAAGTTGGACACTCAACCGACTGAGCCACCCAGGCTCCTCTACAATATCATTTTAAAGGTATTTTTCCCAATCTTTTAAACGATCCACTATTAGATATAAAGGTAATAAAGAGGTAAGCAAATTCTCATTTATGTAGGTGGGTCGTGGGTGCTCTAGTTAACTGAATATTTTAGTTACTGGAGTGTTGTTACCTCATAATTTATAATAAATGATCACTTTTCAAGTGATTAAAGTTACAGCTAATACTATAGTGTTAGCTAGTGTTTAATAGTATGCCAAGCATTGCTCCACGTGTTTTATATATATTAACTCCTTCCTTGCAACAACCATGTGAGAAAGGTAAGCTATTATTATCTCAATTTTACAGAAAGGAAAACAAGCATAGAGAGGTTAAGTAACTTGCTCAAGGACTCACTACTAGTAAGTGGAGACAGGATTCAAACCCAAGAAGACTGACACTAAAATCATTACTCTTACCCTCTACACTGTGTTGCACAGAGTCAGAGCCAAGCATAAAATACCTGGGTTAATGAGACAAGCAACTTAAACCTGTCCAGATCAGAAATTATGCATCATCCTCAGGACCTCCAACTCCCTCAGACCCACTTGAAAGTCACCCGTAGTGTCCACTCAGTTCTACTGTCCATCCACCTCTCAATGCCACCTGTATGATCACTACTTGAGTTCAAAATCTCATTGTTACGTGGATAGCCACAAAAGCCTCTCAGCCAGGCTCTCTACCTCCCAATCTGTCCACCTTTGATTCACCTTCCAAATTGCCAGCACAGTGGCGTGGACTGGTTCTATTATTCCCTCACTTAAAATATTTGTTATTGTCTGTAGCCAGATCATTCTGGATAGTAGTCACTAGACCAGTGTGCCTATTAAGCACCTGAAATGTGGTTAGTTCTAATTAAGAAGTGCCGTGAGTGGAAAGCACACATGAGAAGTTGATGATTTAGTATAAAAAATGGAATATAGCTCATTAAGAATTTTCATTTTGTTAAATGTTGATATACTATATTAGATATATTGAGTTATATATAGTGTAATATATTCTGTATATTAAATATTATTAAAATTAAATTTACAAACTTTTTTCTTTTTCTAATGTGTCTACTAGAACATTTAAAATTACATGAGTAACTGGTGTTGTGTTTTTATTGGACAGAATTAATCCATAGGATAAACATAAGCTTCCACTTTTCTGGTTTCTACCTTTCTTTTCAACCCTGTACCTGGTCAGTGAATCAGCCTACGGTCGGGCCTGTGATCCAGGTTGGTATACACTGCATGATCCAGCATGTGATCCTCTTACATACATTCAGATTTCTAAATCCTCTAATCTCTTTGACAGAAATCCTTTAATCTCAGATTTCCTTGGTGAAATCTTAGTAATACTGCAAAACTTATTTCAATAATTTACTCCATGAGATCTGCTCTGACCTAGCCAGGCAGCAACGGAAACTTTGCTGATGATGTTCCTACATCTAGATGCAGGTTAACGATCTCCCTTACTGAACACCATTGTGATCACTGGTGCATACATACCCCTACCACAGACTTGAGTTCCCCTACAAACTGAAAACACACTTAATAAGTGTTGATACAATGAAAGACCATAAATGGAATTTGGAGTCAAACAGATTTGCTTTGAATTATGTCTCCATCACTGATTATATATGTGAATTTGAAAAACTTATTTAAACTCTGCTATGCAGATGATATAAGATGTTGGGCTGATCTGTGTTTATTCTATTACATGCCATTTGATACTCCTTTTTAAAAATATATCCTTTATATGAGCTTCCTTGCCATTTATTTAACATTTTGTCAATTAGAGATATTTCCAGGCTTTATAAATAAAGATGTTTCCAGATTTTGGCTTAACATTAATGAGAGATTTCAGTAAGAGTTACATGAAAGAGGGGTGCCTAGGTAGTTCAGTCAGTTAAGTCCCTGACCCTTGTTTTCGGCACGGGTCATGATCTCACAGTTCATGAGTTAGAGTCCCATGTTGGGCTTGTGCTGGTAGTGCAGAGCCTGCTTGAGATTCTCTCTCCCTCTCTCTCTGCCCTTCCCTACTCACTCATTTTCTTTCTCTCAAAATAAATAAATAAACTTAAAAAATTTTAAAAAAGATTTACTGAAATTATAGAAATTCATAATTCAGGTGCTATAATTTAAAATGGTGACTTCTTACATACTTTTTAAAATTATGCAATTTTTCTAAATGTATGACATTCATTATAGTTAGATGGACATGAAACACTTCTACTAAAGAAAGGCTAAGTGAAAGGCAGTATAATCTTTTCAAATTATGCTTAGGGAGATGGAAAGAAATGAAAAGAAGGCATGGTGGGACTCATTTCAAATATTGATCATTTTCCCAGAATTTCTTCCAAACACTGGTGGTTTCAAATATCAAAGACTGTTTTTGATGGCAGCAAGGGTAGAGTGAGTGCATCTGGGAGTTTCTAAGATGGAGGGAAGACAAATGCTCATAGATGACCACTAATGAACCAACATCATAGCAGCTAATAATGAAACCATATTAAAGGCATGTATTAAAGAACACATAATTCTATTATTTTAAAATGAAATATGATAGAATGTGAATAAGGAGTAAAAAATAAACAATACCATAATCATATATGCCACAACTCAAAGCACTCACCCACTTCTAAAAACATATATTTTGAGTAAAGCCAGGCCTCAAAATGGATAAAGCATAAGTGTTGTAAAGCTTCTGTTCCACTGCGTTCAAAATATATTTAAAATTATTTACTCCTTCTTCCATTCCTATAATCTCTGCATCTTGTCTTTCTGTTGTAAAATAAGCCATGTGTTTGACTTAAGAATGTGTTCAAATTCTTTAATTAAAATGATGAATAAAACAGTCATAGTTCGATAAGTTTTAAGCTAATTCATTTTGAACGTTTAAATTATGTTTTTAAAAATATAGTGTTCTGCTCTTTATGCTAATTTGTAACTTCCTGTGTCAACAACAAAAAATGGCTTTATGGAGACAACACAACATGTTTCTCTGACATCAAAAAGTGCTTGCAAAACACTGTGCTGAATTAGTTGGAAAGGAATCAGAAACATAAGGATTGCATTTCTATTGAACTTCACAGAAGCCTGAATGTGAGAAACCAGAGGGCTTTGAGCAGAGTGGCTTTGAGATTTTACTTAACCCATTCTTGCAAAAGTTACAGGCATCTCTTTCTGCACAGAGGTTTTTTACTTCAATATGACCATTTATTTTGCTCTCCTTTGTCCTTCTTCCTAGCTGATGCTCTGACTATACAAAGGTTAAGAAGAATCTGAAAGCAAGTTACAAGTAATAACTGAAACATGACGGACCCTCCCTTCATGATTTCTTCTGCTCTCCATGATTCAGAAGAAGCAAGAGATTCTGGTTTAGCAATTCATAAAACTTACCTTGAATGAGTATTTTAAAATATAGCCTTTATTCTCTCTTATATACGTGGATTTAATAAACAGCCTATCAATATCTTGTCAACCACTTATTTAGTTTTGACTGACAATATTTGTCTCTTTATTTGAATTTTACTTCATAGAAGATTTATTTTTTTAAAATAAAGTGATAAAGATACATATTTTATTGATCAAAATCAACTCACTAATAATGTTTGTTGTTATTCACAGATTCTGTTTCCTAATGTCTTTTTGGTAGATATAGGGAGATAATTCTTGCAGGTAGAAAATTCTCAAAACCATAGTTTCCAAAACTAGTTACCCATTTAGAATAATGGAAATAATTTTTGAAGGTCAAATTCATTGTTGTCGAACAAGAAACAAGTATCCTTCAATTTCACAGTAAAAAAAAAAAGAAAAGAAAACAAATTGGTTATCATTAGATCCCTACTATAACATAAACATTATGAAAGGACCAAGTTCAGAATCTCCTCATGTGTAGCGAAATGTATGCAAAACATCAGATGGCCAAGTTTTCAAGACCCAAGAGTTGTACATGGATAAATGTTGATCTTACAAAAGTCAAATAGCCTACACACTGGGTTGTGGAAGGAATACATGCAGAAAACCTATCTGAACAAATATTTATCAATATAGCCTTTGTTTCTGTAGGGATATAAAGAAAAGAAATTTCAGTTATGATTTACTTAACCCTTGACTGTTTTCCTATCAATACTGTCTCGGGGGGCTCAGTCGGTTAGGTGGGTAAGCATCTGACTCTTGGTTTCAGATCAGGTCATGATCTCACAGTCTGTGAATTCAAGCCCTACATCAGGCTCTGCATTGGCAGCACAGAGTCTGCTTGGGATTCTCTGTCTCTTTCTCTCTCTGCCCCTCTCCCACTCAAACTGTCTCTGTCTCTGAAAATAAATAAACTTCAAAACAAAAGAATACTGTCTTAAACCCACAAACACTGCAAAAATAACATGTCAATGAAGTAGGTCTAAACCATAATCACTGTAATGACAGCATCAAATATTGACACTATGGTTTCAACCAGAATTTTTTCAGTTCTCACTCATTTCTACCTTCTCTGAAGGTCGCTCAATTCTTTCACTATCTCTGGGAAGTTTCTTTTTTTATGTTTACTGGCTTGTCTATCACTCATGGTTTAGAAATTAAACCCAAAAGTATAATAAATCCCACTGCAACTCAGTCAGATAACTGAAATTACTTATGAGATCAAATTAACCTAGATATAATTTTGTTTTAAAATTCCATCTGATGTCTATAAAGGCTTTACTGTCAATAGTGTGGAATAGAGATCATAGCCTTTTTCTTAAATGTTATTATAGGTCCAACTCAGTGCTATATTTTTAATTCAGTTTAATTGTAATTAAATTTTAATTCATAATATTCAGATGCAGTTAGTACTACCATATTGTCTGATAATAATTTCAAGCCATATACAAAATTATATATGCTAACATACCATATAAATTCTGGATAAAATATATTATGACATCAAGTTATTAATTTAAACTGATCTGGTGTGTTTTTTATTTAGAAGCTCTTTGCTGAAGTTGTTTATATTTTTGATAATCCTATTCTTCAGTGTTGTCTGCTATGCTTCTAGGAACATATGTGAATAACTAAGATTTCATGCATTTCAAACATATATTCTATGAGGGAATATGGTCTCAACTTCTTTTGTCAGGGAGATTCTACATTTTATATGAATTATTTATGTAGGTAGTAATACAGCTAAGCTCCGTGAACCTTCAATAGTAGGTTTTTATTCCAGGCTTGTTTTCTTTCTTTCCTTTTAAAAAAATTTTAATGTTTATTTTTTATTTTTGAGAGAGAGGGAGGGAGAGCACAAGCAGGGGAGGGAGATGGAGAGGGAGACACAGAATCTGAAGTAGCCTTCAGGCTCTGAGCTATCAGCACAGAGCCCAACATGGGGCTTGAACCCATGAACCACGAGATCATGACCTGAGCAGAAGTCAGACGCTTACCGAACTGAGTCAGCCAGGTGCCCCAACACTTGTTTTCTTTCTAAAGTCAGCATACACATGTTGGAGGTTTTGTTAAAGTAGTAAATCATGTGTCCTTTCAGTTCTTCACCAACATTTTCATTCCCTGATTTCAATTTTCGGTTCTAATGTGCTGGGAGGGCTTATTTATTCTTTATCAAAATACATAATATGTCTCAGTAATTGCTATAATTGCTAATATATATTGAAGATCTTCTGTGTGCAAGAATGGTAATAAATACTTTACATTGGTTATCTCACCTAATTCTCACTACTGCTTTTTAAAGTGTCATTATCACCACCGGTATTCCTTGACTCCTAGTCAATATTCGTCCAAGTACACACAGCTAGGAAATAACAGAGCTAGGATACAAATCCAGTTGTCTGACTTGAAATCCCACAAACTTAAATATATTTTTTCCCATGAAACTCTCATTCATAATAAGAAAAATGTATCTTTATATTCATGAAATAAAAGACTGGCTAAGTAACACATAGAAACACATTTCCTTTCTCTAGAGTAATAATAAAACTTTCCATCAGTCAAAAAAATTCAACTAAAAACTGTTCATTTCCTTTAAGCCAGTTATGATCCAGTCATTAAAAACTTAGGAGAGTTTTGTCCCCCTGAGGGAGGATGCATGTATGTTCAACTATTTATAAATTAGAAAACTGCAAAGCTTCAGTTACATAGTGCATGACTTAAGATATATTCAAAAACAAGTGTCCCATTAGAATTTTATATAAGGACCATTTCTGCTATTTAAGACATGAGTGAAATATTTCTAATCTCATCATTAAATAAGTGTTCCTTGCTCATATGTAATGGTTGTTATACTTCTAGCAAAAAAAAAAAAATGTCAGTACATCACGAGTGTTCTGATTGTGGTACAAGATGGGTCTCAGGTTTATGAAAAAGAAATTCATGCTGTGGCCATTAAGACAGAGTTTTTCAAGTCCTTTAGAGTTTATAAAATTTGTGTTATTCCATGACCATGAAACTTCAAGGTAGGGTGTGAACTAGAAGACAGTACAGAAGTTGCACATGATTTTGCAACTGGTAAACTTGTATCTCAAGGAAATCTATGCAATTAAAATGGAACCTGGTGATTTTCAAACCCTGAAACAGTAAATGAATTATAATAATGCTTCAATAGATATAATAATACTTGCTCTTACTTTATGTACAAAAAGGACTATAACAGGAATTCACATGTAAAGGCAAGAAAATTTGGATTTGCGGGGAGAGAATATAGTGATATAGAGTCTGATGTTTTTGTTGGATAATCTTGAGCAAGTCTCCTATTAATGTCTACTAAGGAAATAAAATGCTAGTAGCTATGTTAATACTTACTTTTCTCTTCCCATTACAAGTTGAATAAGTAAAGGTAGAAGGTACATTTTCATTTCTTAAAAGAAAAATTAACCCTTGGGTAAGTGGTCTACATCCACAAAATAATTTGATGGCTAACAAACAGAAAGAGTTAATGTAGCTTTTAAAAATTTTCCTAATGTTTTATTTATTTCTTAGAGAGAGAGGAGAGAGTGAGAGAGAGAGAGAGAGAGAGAGAGAGAGAGAGAGAGAGAGAGAGAGAGCCTGAGCAGGGGAAGGTCAGAGAGACAGGGAGATACAGAATCTGAAACAGGCTCCAGGCTCTGAGCTAGCTGTCAGCACAGAGCCCGACACGGGGCTCAAACCCACGAACTGTAAGATCATGACCTGAGCCAAAGTCAGATGCTTAACCGACTGAGCCACCCAGGCGTCCCAATGTATCTTTAACATATGGAAATAGGTTAATAGATTATCATGCCTAATGAAAAGGACTTTGCTGAAAGGTCGTAGGTTCTACATTTGAAGTAAGAACTGTCCCCAAATCTGCTTACTCAGAGTTATTTTCTTGGGCAAATCTCTCTTAATCAGAGCTTCTGTTTGCTCATCTCTAAGGTCATGATAAAAATAAGTCATGTGATGAATAAATGTATGTCTAAGAGCCTGAAACATAGCACAGGCTTAATATGTTTGATTTATTTTTTTATTCATAGATGGTAAAAAGTGAGCATTGACCTTTAAATGTATTTGGGACAGATTACTTTACGGAGTATTAATAAACTCAACCCCTAATAATCCTCTATCAGGGAACTTCCTGTCAGTATTCACTTTGATCCCACTTAATGAGGTTATCTAAAGTAAGTAGAACAGGTTAGGTTTTAATTTTTTTTTAATTTTTTTTAAATGTTTTATTTATTTCTAGGAGAGAGACAGCATGAGTAGGGGAGGGTCAGAGAGAGAGGGAGTCACAGACTCTGAAACAGGCTACAGGCTCTGAGCTGGCAGTCAGCACAGAGCCCGACACGGGGCTCGAACCCACAAACCGTGAGATCATGACCTAAGTGAAAGTCGGACGCTTAACCGACTAAGCCACCCAGGCGCCCCGGTTAGGTTCTAATTTAAATCAGTTGCCATTTCTGAAAGTTTATTCTGCTTTCCTTCCTAATTTCACACCTAAATACACTGAAAACATCTGTTTATTCTTGTTACCTAAGTCGCTCCAACATAGGCATAAGATGCCTCCAAAGGCATGCCTAGTTTCTAGGATTTCAGTCAAAAGTGTTACCTCACTGACATCCTAAACACCTGACAGCCTGAATCACCTTCCTTCCTGTCTAACACTGGTCAGAACAGAACCAATTGTATATTTCTACTGGAAGGTAGGTGTTCACCTGTATTTCCTAGAATTTAAGACTTTTTTGTAGTCAAAATCCCTCAGTATTTTAGTGTGCATATACGTAAAATCTCCAGATGGAAAACTGACCTCATACTATATGTTAATCATTATTCAAGAACTGTATTTCAGCAGCCCTCGAGTGACTCGGCAATGTGCCGAGGAGAACAGATATAGGAGATGAAGAAAGCATTAGACGTTTATGTTAAGTCAACCACATTTAATTTAAAGTCTTAACCATTCCAATGAAAACCAAAGCTTTGAAAATTCAAGAACATATTGTCTAACCCTAAACCACTTTTAATAAATAAGGACTTTCCAGTTACCACAGCAAATCATGTTTCAGAGGCCTATTATGTGTTCTCTTGTCTTCTACATAATGGCTTTTCTCTTCCTCTGGCTTCCCTACACCCCACCCCCTGTATAAACTGGCCAACATAAACTGTGTGGTTAATATGGTCATAACATAAACAGGAGAGACTTTTCAAAATTTATTCATAATTCTAATAAGATACCACTTACTAGGTACTTAAGATGTACTAGCCAAGAAGCTCATCATTACACACACACACACACACACACACACACACATCAAAATCCATCGAGGGGTACCTGAGTGGCTCAGTCGGCTGAGCATTGGCTTCGGCTCAGGTCATGATCTCGTGCTTTGTGGGTTCGAGCCCCACGTCGGGCTCTGTGCTGACAGCCTAGAGCCTGGAGCCTGCTTCAGATTCTGTGTCTCCCTCTCTCTCTTCCCCTCCCTTGCTCATGCTCTTTCTCTGTCACAAAAATAAATAAACTATAAAAAAAAATTTAAAAACCAACAAAACCCATAGAGAGGATTATATCAAACACATACATATACATATAATATATATGTCACTATGTTTAATTTAATCTTTTCAAAATAAACAGATATTCTGGGTACTAGTTTCTAAAAATATTTTTTTTAATATTTATTTATCTTTGAGAGATAGAGTGGAAGCAGGGGAGGGACAGAGAGAGAGAGAGACAGACAGACAGACAGAATCCAAAGCTGGTTCCAGGCTTCAAGCTGTCAGCACAGAGTTCAACACAAGGCTAGAACCCACAAACTGTAAGATGATGACCTGATGAAGTTGGATGTTTAACTGAATGAGCCATCCAGGTGCTCCTGGTGGGTACTAGTTTTTAATCCTTAAAGGGAGATGAGGAAACTGAAAGACGGTGATAGTTAGAATTAGTTACCCAACAGCTAGTTCGGGTCCTCTGTGGCACAGTTCCTGCGCATCTCCCAGGTCTGTTAGCTTTGATTTTTGAGCGCCAATTGCTTACTGAGTGTCAGGAGCTGTGCTCAAGTACCGAAAGTCCATATAAAGACCTGAGACCAAGTCGTTTGCCTTCAAAGAGTACACAGTTGAGTTGGGGAAACTCTACCCTGTCTTACCATTTCCTATGTTTAGTTAAAACCTGGAACCGTGATTCTTATGGTGTAATGCCTAGATTATCAGCACCAGCTTCTCCTAAGGACTGTTAGAAATGCAAACCCTCAGGACTACTGAATCAGAAATTTAGGAATCTGTATTTTAACAAGCCCTCCAAGTTATTTTGGTGTGTAGCGAAGTTTGGAGCCAGTGGTCTAAATAGACAGGTTGGAGAGAAATGCATTGCCTAACCTGGAGATGTGGGAGAAGGCTTCCGCAGGAACTGACACTTGGGTGAAGTATTTCTAATCTCTCTCCCTGTGCCAAGGAGGATTTATACATTTTATTTCCAGTCAGAAGAGACAAAATTAAGAAAAGCAGAAAGGGGAGGATCCATATGTTGACATCCCCAGAAACTGGAAGTCAGGGGCAGGGATGGTAACAGAGAAACAGATAATAGACTGGGTCCATAGTCTATGTGTACACCTTGAATATTTTAGACCTTGTCTCATAACTGCTTGAAATAAGGGCCGTAGCAAATAACTTCAGGAACCCAGTGTGAAAAGGAGCTGGCATTGGGCTCCTGTTGGCCACCTAACTGATACTGACCATGGCTCCCTGGAGCAATCTGATTGAACAGATTGTTGGCCAATCAGGGAGTGCCAGGAGAAAAGGAGAGAATCAGAAGGAAGCCCTAGAATTGAGTGCTTTTGGATAGGGGTGAAATCTCTGGGACCCAGCTGGACTTTGACAAATTTGACCAAAGGTAACAGAGTTGGAGTAAAGGGAAGGAAGAGAGATGGAAGGATGGAAAAGGTGATTTTAACTAAAATTCAGGTTAACTCTATTCTAAACTAAGCCCCTTACCTCCCCCCCCCAACAACAACAACAACAAAAGAGAAAATTAAGACTAACCACATGGATATGTATGGCTCTCATATAGTTATTACAAATACTTAATTCACAGACCAGGAGATAGGACATTATCTTTTCTTCATCATGATCTAAGATCCATTTGACAATGACAGGGTCAGGGATCAGCTCTGCACCCTGTCTAGCTCTTCTTGGATCCTCACAGCAATCTGTATTTTATAAGGTTAGGAGTGTTATTTTATAATCATCAAACCCATTTTATAGGGACAATCTCTGAACAGCCTACCTGTCTATTTTATCGATCAAGTATGTCAGAGGGACAACCTTCTTTGCACAAATGGTATAAATATTTTGAAAAGCAAAGGATTGCATTTGAAGTAAATATTTTGTATTAATCACTGGGGAATCTGGGTTACAAAATATGGCCGCCTTAGAGAATTGGTAGCACTGTAGCAATCAAAAAACACTTTCGAACTCGGGGGCCTCCGGTGGCCGAGGCACAGCTACAAATTTAGCATTCCCTCATTTTAAGCATTCCAAAATATTTTAGTGATTGTCTTGATAGGATTCCAGTAAAAAACAGCTGTCAAAATGTATCATATATTTGCAAACCTCCTACACAGCACTGTTACTATAATTGGTTGAGGTTTGTTTTTTTTTCATTTGACTTTAAAAAGGTTGTGGAAAGCATAATTTAGTTTTGGTCAAACTTTTATTAATGTTCACAGGAGAAATACAGTCCATAATTAGACTTCAGTTTTTAAAGTATTTCATATTTGAAAAACAAGCAAGCGCATAGGTGGCCATTTTTCTTTACAGCTTTATTAATCTGAAAGTCAAACCCTTGTGGACTGGAGTATGCACATAGTATTGCAAATCACCACTTTTTAATCTGTTGTATCTGCTCCATCAAATAGCCAAAGTAATTTGGTAAGCAATGTTTTCATTGGTTTTAATAGCTCCTTCCCCACCTCCTTTCCACTCCAAACTATGACTTAATTGCACTAGGGTTATCCTTTTAAAGCCATGACACTAAAATAGCCTGGGGCACTACAGTTCTTTATGCAGAAACCATAGTCCACTAAACAGAGGGTCTATTTCACTACCCGCACGTCTATCATGAGTGTCATACAATTCAGGATAACTAGTTTACTGGTTAAAACAGAGCCAAAAACAATAGTAATTCCAAAAGGCAAGATTTCTAGAAAATATGTGGAGGTCTCTCTGACATTAGAAAAAAAAAAAACATTATGAGGGTTTTCTTTTTTCCTTTTTTTTCATTATTCTGTTCTGCTTGGCCCTGAACATTGAATTCTGTTGCCAGACTCAAGACGGGTACCTCAAAAAATATTATTTTACTTCTCTGAATTACTTTAACTGTGCTTTCAAGCAAGGCACTTTCTTATATTGATGAATCCAATTATAGACTCTTCCAATTAAAAAAAAAAAGTTACACTGTGGAAAATATCAACTCCAGTAATCACCAGGGATAATATCTGTTCATATGACTTCAATAGGTAGCTCTATATGCCTCATAGATCAGAACTTCTATCCTGACCCCTTGCCCTCCATGCAGCCAAATGATTCTTGGGATCTATCCTATTTCCTTGTTATCCGGAATGAGGTTGTCTACATAAGCATCCGCAATTCCATATTTTCACTATTTTTAGTAAACGGATGTTTGTGGTACTGAATGCCTGGGGCTAGCAGGGAATTGCCAAGGTAATAACGTGAATTGAAATTTTGGCCATGGAAATGGAGGGTCCCAGAGATGGTCTCTAAGAATTCTAGACTTGATGGGTTAGAGAGCATCTTAGCTCAAGAACAGTGGTAAATGGGAAAGTACAATGTCATAGACAGATATCCATGAAAGTATAGCCTTACATTTTCAACAGGCGAGTTTTAACATATATAAAATAAGAATTTAGGTTAAGAGAAAAACAAAAATAATTCACAGATGAGAAGCAAACATAAAATGGTAAACTGGTGGTCCCACATAGTGTCTCACTGAAAAATGACATTGAGATTTGGTAGACTGTACCTGGCAATCTGATTCTGCTAAAATAATCTTTTATATAAAGTGACTTGATACAACTTGTCTTCTTAATCAATTGCAAAGTGTTTACCTATTCTGTAATACAGAACCTGCCGTGTGAACAGCAAGGCCTAAGCACATTTAAACAACTATTAAACTCTTGACTTGATAAACTAAGCCAAGCCTTCTAAATATTATGATGGTCTCCCCACCAAATATAAATATGAGAGAATGAAGAAGTACAGGCTGAATGGGGCACCTGGGTGACTCAGTTGGTTGGCATCCAACTTCAGTTCAGGTCATGATTTCCCCCAGTTCATGGGTTCAAGCCCCACATCAGGTTCTTGTGCTGACAGCTCAGGGCCTCGAGCCTGCTTCAGATTCTGTGTCTTCCTCTCTCTCTGCCTCTCCCCCTCTCGTAGCCTGTCTCTCTCTCAAAAATAAATAAACATTAGAAAATTAAAAAAGAAATACAGGCTGAATAAAGCAAGAAAAAGGAGGACAAAAGATGAAATATTATTCAGGGTATTTTGGTGGGATATTTTTTTTTAAATCCCATTAAAATGTGCTCTGTATAGGACTATTTTTTACTTTATTTATAACCTGCTTCTATCCAAATAAGTTGGTTACTAACTAAGAGTGTAGGGATCTTGAGCTTGTATTTGCCTCTGTGGAATGTCTTTGCCCTTCTCTGCCTGGCTGTGTTCCCTGAAGGCTGGCCCTGATTGGCTTTGGCCAATGAAGATGCCAGAGATGTTGTTCCAAATGTCATAATATACACAGAATCTCTTTGAAAAAGTCTCTTGCAAAAATATGCTGCTCTAAGCCTTAATATTTGTTGAAAACAAAGACACATTTCAGTAGTAAACTGATGGAGCAAAAAATTAAGTGAGTTTTATGTTTTATAGTTTTATATCTATTTATGAAGGAAAATGAGTTGCTGAATACATTATAATTAAGTAATAATGTGTAACTTTTACTGAGACAGTTAACAAAAAAACATTGGATTGTGGTTAAGAGAACATGTTCTGGAAGAAGACTGGCTAGGTCCCAAATCTTATTTCATCACTTAATAATGTGACTTTAAACAACATACTTAAACATTCTAAGCTTTAATTTCTCCAGCTATGAAATGGAGATAATAATATACTCTGTGTGATTAGCTGGTGTCCAATATGGCCCAATGGTCCCTGTTCCCTGATATTCATGTCCTTGGGTTGTTACCTCCTACACCGAATAGAGCTAACTTTGTATGATCACTAGGGTGTTATGTAAGTGACATAGTGTCACTTGCAATACTCAATCATAAAATATATTGAAACTTTTGCCTGTATTGAATCATTCACTCCTCCATCTTTTAAAAAAAATTTTTCTTGATGTTTTAGGTATTTCTGAGAGAGAGAGACAGAGACAGAGAGACAGAGAGACAGCGTGATTAGGGGAGGGTCAGATAGAGAGGGAGACACAGAATCTGAAGCAGGCTCCAGGCTCCAATACTGCGTATCCCTCTTTTGAAATTTACTCTCTCTAACACAGAATCTGAAGCTGTCAGCATAGAGCCCAATGTGGGGCTCTAAACCCATGAACCGTGATATCATAACCTGAGGCGAAGTCGCACACTTAACTGACTGAGCCACCCAGGCACCTCCACGCCCCCATCTTGACAGTGGCTCCTCCAGCCCGTCAAGCATTCATATATCTGCAATTCCAAATGACGTTTTAACTGAAACTTCGCGTGGGGCTCTTGGATGACTCAGTCAGTTGAGTGACTGATGTCGGCTCAGGTCATGATCTCGTGGTCCATGAGTTTGAGCCCTGTGTGGGGCTCTGTGCTGACAGCTTGGAGCCTGGAGCCTGCTTCAGATTCTGTGTCTCCCTCTCTCTGTCTCCTCCACTTGCACTCTGTCTCTCACTCTCTCAAAAATAAATAAATATGAAAAAGAATTTAACTGAAACCTCATGACAGATGATGAGCCAACCAGTCAAATAAGCTGCTCCAAAATTGCTGACTTAGAGAAACTATGAAATAATAAACGTAAGCTTTCATGTACTTTGTTATGCAGCAATAGATGACTAATATGCCCTGCCTGATGAGGTTGTAAGGATTAAGGGGAATAATTGTGTGAGGCTCATAGAACAATATCTAGAGTATAATGAATACACTAGAAGCATCAGTTATATTCCCGAGGGATAGAGGATCTATTATATAATTTAAATAATTCAATTTTACCATAACTTATGTAAAACTGAAATATACATAAAGTACACAGTTTTATTATAATTTCTACAACATCTGTATTATAATTTATATAATTTAAACATCATATAGTTAACATTCTTTATGTTTCAGGTGTCAGAAAACCTAACTCAAACTGGTGTAAGGTGAACCCCCTCCTAGTACCCTCAAAATAAGGAATTTGTTGGTTCAAGTAACCAAAAGTCCAGGGGGAGAGCTCCTCTCATAAATAGCTAGGTTCAGGGGCTTAAGCAATATTCCCCTGGTCTTTGGGCTTTGTTCTCCTCCTCTTACTTTAGTTGTCACGCTCCCTTCTCATGGACAGATGACTTTCAGCAGCTTCAGCCTTACATATTTCTAGGTTCTAGTCCAGTGACTAGAAGTGACTCTTCTTCCCAATAATCCCAGAAAATTCTGACTGTATCAATTTTGCTCTGACTGGACATCAAATGTCTCTGACCCAATCACAGAGCCAGGGTAAGGAGAACATAGCTGGCCAGGTTAAATCACATGCTTCCTCTTATGAATGCAATGGCTTAAAAGTGAAAGAGGGGGTAGCTACCAGAGAAAAACTACAGTACTGGGGTCCTCTGGTTAGAAGGGTAAAATGGGTACTGGGCAAAAGCAATAAATATCTCCTATGCTTCATATCAATCTTATGAAGTAGATGATAATATGATCACATTCCACAGAGGACAATAAAGCACAGAGCTTGAATGGCTTACCTGGAATTGCACAGCTACATGTGGAAGATTCCAGAGCCCTTGTGCCGCACCACTTTACTGCATTACCTCTCTAAGTAATCCTATGAGTCATTGTTTCATTGTGAATTGGCAATTTGGGATTTTTAGACATTTCATCTGTTCCGCTCCCTCTATCCTAAATTATACTCCTGTCCTGTGTAATCTGATCAATTTCTTCAATTATCCATATCTCCTCAACTATGAAACCTAAATGTTTGAATCAGAGAAAATACCTCATATTGGGTAGGCTATCAAAAACTAGAATCTCATTATCTAAACCTGTTGCTACAGTTATTGGATGAACAGTGAGTCTTAATAAATACCATCCTACCCCCCCACCCTGAACCCCTCCAGTCTTTGAAGAGAGTCCTGTTCTAGTTCCTAGCAGACTAGATTGCAGCTGTGAGAGGCAAGTATTTATTGGCTATTGCTTCCACTCTTTATGAAGTCTATTTCTTGAAGATAAGATCTCCATAACAATCCATAGCCCTAAACTATTATACAAAGGTATCAGTGATTACCTACTCTCTTCATTTAATATATCAATACTGCATATCTCTCTTTTGAAATTTACTCTCCCAGGCTCTGTTGAAGCACCACTTAAAAACTGTTAGCAAACACTAAAGTCACTTTGTTAAGTTATTCAAGATCAAGAATATTAAAAAGTTCTGATGATAATGCAATAATTTTCCTCTATGTCACTTTCCCTGAAACAAAGAGAATGGTATTACTTTTCCCCAAAACATCATTCTTCATTCATCAACAATAGAAGATATTGAGGGGCACCTAATTTTCCTTTTCTCTTCCTTAATATTTCATACTAGGGCTTCTTGAACTTAATTGAATGTAAATCTTCTTTAAAGAAAAAAAATGTGGTATGATAATATTATCTAAACATAGAAAACATATAATTATGTATGTGATAATTATGTAATATACATTTTACATAAATCTCTTGTGGAAGAAGGCTGTCACAAAGAATCAGCATAAGCACAAATAAAATGACTTTGGGGGACAATTCATAGCAATAACATACTTAGGAAAAATAGCAACTTATCAATTTTTTTCTTTAGATTTTTATTTATACCAACTGTATATATATTTATACCAACTGCATCCACCTAGTCACTGCCTGTGTAATCACTGACAGGCTTAGATAATTACTTTTATATTTGTTTCTTTTCCAGATTCAGTTCTACAGACACAACTATTGAATTTCCATTAGCATAAGTCATTAGTAACAACCCTTACATGTGATAAAAAAGAAATGTTTTTTTTTTTAACAGATATGAGGGGGATTACTGATTTTAAAAAAAACAAGGAAGTCATTAAGAATCATTTGTTTCTCTCTAAAGCTGCCCAGAATATTAATGATGTTTCCCTTGAACACTGAACACATCGTAGAATTTCTATACCTCATGCTATGATGTTATAAACATTTAAGCTATTGAGCCAACAAAAATGACGAGGCGGGCCATATATGCAGTATGCTGTACACTTGCTACGGGTGGGATACGAAGAAGAATTTTGCCTGAGATTATGTAGAGGCAAAGATGAGACTTGAGCAAGTGGCACTGCCATTCAAGAGCTTTCAATCTCACAGAGAGACCAGCAGGTGATAAATCTCTATACAAGGGAACATAAAATGCCAAAACGATGCACTGATGTAGGCAATAGCAGCCAGAGATGTGGATGAGAAAAACAAGAGATTTGGGTGAAGTGAGGGAAGGAGGTGGTTTCTTAAAAAACCTTTCGGAGTTTTTTTTTTTTTTTTTAATGTTTTATTTATTTCTAGGAGAGAGACAGCATGAGCAGGGGAGGGTCAGAGAGAGAGGGAGTCACAGACTGAAACAGGCTACAGGCTCTGAGCTGGCAGTCAGCACAGAGCCCGACGCGGGGCTCGAACCCACGAACCGCGAGATCATGACCTAAGCGAAAGTCGGCCGCTTAACCGACTAAGCCACCCAGGCGCCCCAGGAGTTTGTTTTAAGAGTGAATAGGACAGGGGCACCTGGGTGGCTCAGTCGGTTAAGTGTCTGACTTCAGCTAGGGTCATGATCTCATGGTCTGTGAGTTTGAGCCCCACGCTGGGCTCTGTGCTGACAGCTCAGAACCTGGAGCCTGCTTCAGATTCTATGTCTCCTTGTCTCTCCGCTCCTCCCCTGCTCACACTCTGTCTCTCAAAAATGAGTAAAAATGTTAAAAAAATTTTAAAGAGTGAATAGTACACTAACTAAAATTTAAATGAAAAAAGAGTGAATGAGAAATGAAAATGTGGAGGGGAAGAAGATGACAATTCCAGGTGAAAATAAAATGTCAGAATCGGAGCACAAAATGAAAAACCATGGCAACAAAAATGGAAATGGGAGGAAAAAGGTATGGTCCCGAGGATGGAACAAGGAAGAAATAATGTAAAAGTGGAGAGAATGGAAAGAGTGTTTTCCAGTTTTGTTCCGCAGAGCCTGGAACTGAATATTTGGGATTCTGAAGAATTTTTTTTTAACATTTATTTTTATTTTATTTATTTATTTTTAAAATATATTTTATTTATTTCTAGAAGAGAGAGAGAGGCAGTGTGAGCAGGGGAGAGTCAGAGAGAGAGGGAGTCACAGACTGAAACAGGCTCCAGGCTCTGAGCTGGCAGTCAGCACAGAGCCCGACGCGGGGCTCGAACTCACGAACCGCGAGATCATGACCTCAGCGAAAGCCGGACGCTTAACCAACTAAGCCACCCAGGCGCCCCACATTTATTTTTATTTTTAAGAGAGAGAGAGAGAGAGCACATGTGGGGGAGGAGCAGAGAGAGGGAGACACTGCATTTGGAGACAAAGCAGGCTCCACACTGAAAGCAGGGAGCCCGATGTGGGACTCAAACCCATGAACCGCTAGATCATGACCAGAGCCAAAGTTGGATGCTCAACCTACACAGCCACTTAGGTGCCCTGAGGCAATTTTTTTAAATACCTCTGGGCTTTTGCATATGCTCTCTTCAATGAAGACTATTACTGTTTTATACACAAATAAGTAAATATGTAAGTAAACAAACAAGCAAAGATATAAACCAAAGCCAAACAGTGAGAAGATGCTATAATGCTGAGTAAGGAATGACAAGAAGGGGGAAATGGGGTGCCAGGGGACCAGAAAGGAGGCTATGCATCACTGGGGAACTGGGAAGGGGGGTGGGGCTGAGGGAAGCTAGAAGATAAAAAGAGATACGTGTGCTCTGTTACAGCACATATATGAACAGTTATCTGTATATTGGCGTTTATTATCTTGAAGGGATTTAGGTGTGTGGTGACAGGGTCCGGACCTACCTATGATGACATAGAGAAGCAATGACAGATTCAATGGGAAGAGAAGGCAAATGACTCTTATTTTCCCTCCAGCACTGTGCTAGACAGCTCATGTGCCTGGGCTCCTTTAATTGTCATACCATTCCAGTAAAGTAGCATATACAGCTAGCTAGGCGCTGGCCAAGTTGTGACCCGAATTTAGAGTCAGTAAAAAATAGCTTCTCTGTGGCAGAACTAGATAACAAATTAAATAGAGATATTGATTCAAAATATTTCCATGGAGTGGCCATTTGGAAGAAAAGCTGAAAAAGGGAAGATATTTGTCAGGATGTACAGCACATAGATTAAGAGAAGAGACACTGGGTCAGAATGCCTCGCTCAAGTTTCACCTTTGCCCCTGGTTTGCTTTGTGACACAGGGTGAGATACTTAACCTCTCTGTGCCTCAGTATTTTCATCTTTAAAACGGAGATAATATACAGTGTCTACCTTCTAATCTTGTTCTGAGTATTAAGCGAGTTAATATATATGAGAAGCTTTATGAGACGGTTGGGTATATATCAACTACTATGTGTTAGCTATTATTTTTACTAACAGTTCAGTTAAGATGGAGTATCTGTACAAAAGCATAAATGTGTGGGTTAACCTATACATATGGCAAAACTGCACTGGCCTAAATACACATACAGAAATGAATGCAAGTAAAATTGAGGAAGACTGGTGAGTTGCATCAATGCCAATATACTGGTTGTGATATTGCAATATACTTTGTAAAATGTTAGAGAAGAGTGTAAAGGATAATATTTCCTATAACTGTATGTGAATCTCTATCTCATTATAAATCTGTGGAAGAAATGCCTGTGTTGCAATGCCCTGGTTTACGTGAAGGGAAGGATTTCATGTGATATGGAGTGAAGAGTCATCTATTACGGCCTCAGAAGCAATTTGTACCAGCAATGTGTGAAGAAAGGAGAGAGAAGAAAATCACTGGGAGTAAGAGTAGGAAACCAGTAATTTTCTGTGGGAAAAAAAATCGGTTAACTGCTAGTGGAGACTGGAAAATGGAGAAAAGATTCCATAGCCCCAAAGCTGGTTTAATTTGTTCCGTGCACAATATCACTCAAATGAGGGGATCAGCAAAGGCTGGAACCCCGCTAACATGTGACCTCCGCTAGAGGAAAGAACCTTTTTGCCAAATGACACAAAGTAGCAGTTAGGGCTAGTACAGGTACACAGTAAGACTCCTTCTCAAAGCACAGTCTGCTGCGCTTCAGAGAGGAAGTGTTGCACTGTTTCTACAGCATAAAGGGATTGAAACTCTAGAATCTAGAAATATTGTTTTGGCTTTCCGTGTTTCAGAGGAAATACCTGGACTTAGGTAATAAAATACTCCCAGAAACGCCTTTTTAGTATGAATTGTAAGCTCATTTGTTCAACTCAAGAAGCTAAAAGCATTTTTTTTCTTTTAAAATTTTGGCTTTTTAAATATAGAAATGTTCTAAAACACAAATATAAATATAATAGTATAATGGATTTCCTGTATCCATTGACCAGCTTCAAAAATTATTGAATGGTAAATCTTGTCTTGTTTATCCATATAACTATACCTCCACTGAATTCTATAAAAGGAAATCATAAATGTCATATTATTAATGTGTGTATCATTCAGTTTATGTCTCTAAAAAGTTTTCTTTTCTAAAATTTTTTAATGTGTATTTATTTTTGAGAGAGACAGAGAGAGTGGGAGGGAACAGTGGAGTGGCAGACAGAGAGAGGGAGACACAGAATTTGAAGCAGGCTCCAGGTTCTGAGATGTCACCACAGAGCCCAGTGCAGGGCTCAAATCCACAAACTGTGAGATTGTGACCTGCGCTGAAGTCAGATGCTGAACCTACTGAGCCACAAGTGCTCTCCTCCATGCCCATCGCCCCCTTTTTCCTCCCCCCCATCTCCCCTCAGTTTATTCTCTGCATCCAAGAGTCTCTAATGGTTTGCCTTTCTCCCTCTCCCCCACTATTTTTCCCCTTCTTCTCCTCCATGGTCCTTTGTTAAGCTCCTCCTAATCCTCCTATATGTGCAAACATAGGGTATCTGTCCTTCTCCGCCTGACTTATTTTGCTCAGCATAACACCCTCAAGGTCCATCCATGTTGCCACACATGGCCAGATTTCATTGTTTCTCATTGCCATGTAGTATTCCATCGTATTGATAAACCACATCTTCTTGATCCATTCATCAGCTGATGGACACTTAGGCTCTTTCCATGATTTGGCTATTGTTGAGAGTGCTGCTATGAACATTGGGGTCCATGTGCCCCTAGGCATCAGCACTCCTGTATCCCTTAGGTAAATTCTTAACAGTGCTATTGCTGGGTCATAGGGGAGTTCTACTATTAATTTTTTGAGGAAGCTCCACACTGTTTTCCAGGGGGGCTGTACCAGTTTACATTCCCACCAATAGTGTAGGAGGGTTCCCGTTTCTCCACATCCTCTCCAGCATCTAGAGTCCTCTGATTTGCTCATTTTAGCCACTCTGACTGGTGTGAGGTGGTATCTCAGTGTGGTTTTGATTTGTATTCTTAATGTCATTATAATTGTATTGATCATTTTTAGAATTTTCAATTTTTTATACATTATACTTCTGTGGTGAGTAATCAATATTGTCATCTCTTTTCTTACATATATTAATCAGTTATTTTAAAGTATATACATGGTGAGGCGCCCACATGGTTCAGTTGGTTAAGTGTCCCACTTCGGCTCAGGTCATGATCTCATGGTTCGTGCATGGGTTCAAGCCCTGCATCAAGCTCTGTTGACAGCTCAGAGCCTGGAGCCTGCTTCGGATTCTGTGTGTCCCTCTCTCTTGGTCTCCACCGCCCCCCCCCTCATATTCTGTCTCTCCCTCTCTTTCAAAAGTAAATAAACATTAAAAAATGTTTTTAAGTATATGCTTGGTAACTTTAATATCTTGACCACTCTAGCATCCCTTCCTATTATTTGGTTTCTTCTCTTGCTTTTTTGTCATTTGTCCCCATCTCTCAACATTTCTGGTAGTTATTGATGACATGTTAGGTGTTGAGTCTAAAAAACAATGTAAAAGTTCCGGGTAAAAGTTATTTTCTTCCAGAGAGGATTTACTTTTCTCAAGTTGTCAGTAAAAAACTGATATAAATTAATGACTTTTATCTCATCAAGGACTGAGATGAATCAGACTGGGTGTTAACTTTTATAGAAGCAGGTCTATTTGGAGTTTTCCCATAGAGCACAGAGCACAGCTTTTCAGAGTTCTCGATGGAAACAGTGTTTTCTGGGGCCGTTTCTCACTGGCAGCTCTAAAATCCAGTATTTATCCTTCCAGCTCCATGAGAGAGACATCAGTTCTGCTTCACATGCTAGGTGGTCACTGATAAAACTGCTCAACTCTGCCATTGGTTATGTAAACCAACGAGCACGGTGCACACCGCAAGCCGGATTTGACGTTACTGATTTCAGCATTAGGCCATCACTTTCTGTTTCACTTCAGTGCTATGCCTGAAATCTGGTTAATACTTCATGGTGGGGGGGATGGCAGATAAAGGTGGCTCATCTAAATTTTTTTCTGGAATGTGGGGCCCTCAAAAGCTGGCTGCTTTGGTTGCTAGCTGATTACCTTTAATACACTGTATTTATTGATTTGCCTTTTTAAATATTCTGCCCTTACAATAATATTCAGTAGAAGAGATGGTTCTGATACAGATTATTCTATAATAACCAGAAATAAAAGTTTCATCTACATGTCATCCCTCCCTTTGATTATGAAAACTGTCTTCACCACTACCTCAGGATTCTTCGATACCTTCCTTGATTTCTAAACATGCCAGGATATTCTAGGTTTGTTTCCTATGTTCAGAGGGGTACAGGTGTTGCAGTCTTGATAGACTGGCTTTACCTGAAAAAATAAAGACATGTAGGAGAGGAAATACTTATTTTTTTTTAATTGGGAAAGGGTAGAATGAAGCAGGGAGCAATCCACACGAAGTAAATGGCAAATCCCAAGCTTTGAAATGAGAGTTTGTTGAGATATTTTAAGGAACAGAAAGAAAGGCAGTGTGGCTAAAGCAGAAGATAAAGGGGGCAGAAGATAAAGATTTTCCTAAATAGGTTCAAGCATATCAATCACTATATACACGGTGAAAGACCTAAGAATTTTCTAAGCATTCTTTAGTTTTCTCTGTGTATAATACCATACAAATATAAATAAACACTGCTAAAGATTCAATGTGGGGAGGAAGTAATGAGCAAAGCTATTCTAAAAAATATGTATAGATTATCTTTCCAATTCTTACAACACTGTGAATTAGATAGTACTTCCCTTTTATAGAGGAAGAATTTGATGCTTTGAGATGTTAAGGTATCTGTCCCTAAATCATACAACTAATAAGTGATAGAACTAAGATATGAATTTCAAGTGTTTTACATCTATATGACTTGGGAGAAATTGTCATTGTAATACCAGAGTTTTTGTTTTGTTTTGTTTTGTTGAGCTGTCTGAAAATGGAATCACCTATTTCTACAGTGGTTCTTAATGTTTTTGAAGTCATTGACACTTTTGGGAATTTGATTCATTATGGAAACTAACCCACATATTAAAAAATTCAACTATAATTTCAGGTGTTATCTCATCCCTGAAACTCATTTAGGCATTCCTATGGTGTTTATGACCTCGAGTTAAGAACTCGGGAGACATTGAGAGTTTTCTGGTTCTATAAACATTCAAGTAGAGGCCAGACAACCAGTATAGCCTGCCATTGTAGAGAAAATGGAAGCCTGGATTGATGAACTTCTGGCGATGGTCCTAAAATAATTGTGAAAATTGCCAAATTAGCATGATATATTTGTATGTTCCCTCTCTAGATCACCTGTACAAGTATACCCTTGTATCTTACACAGTCGTAAAAGCTTCCATCACCTTGAAGCACTTCATCCAGTGCAACTTTTAAATTATTTCCATGGTGTTAGAGTTGGCAAGAAAGTGCTTTGAACCTGGTGGCAAGGATCTCCATCCAGGGGGAAAAAAGGAGAGAGAGAGAGATGCAACTTGAGCCAGAACCACCATCTACTCTACAAGACAATTTCTTTTATAAAATGCCAATATCCTCAAATGGCATCGAATTGTCATATTTATTTTGTTGACTCAGTTGGTTCCTAAATTGCAATTCAAATCACTTACTGGAATATTTCGATGTGTTAAAAATAATATCGAAGCAAACAAAGACTCATGCCTTTCTCACTTCATATAACCATTTTGTTTATGAATTTGCATCCCAGACAAACTTGCTTTATTTGGATGGTAGTTTTTCAAAAATATTCTCCCAAAGTCTCACAAGCTCAAGATTTAAAACTTTTGTACAAACACATTTGTACTGATTTTTTTTTTTCACTTTTAGTGTTCCGTTGCTTCTTTTAGTTAATTTTCAAATAATTTCTTATTTCAAAGTGTAGTCTAGGGTGAAGGATATTTGGTTGGAATCTGTAGGAATATGTTCTAGTTTTATTCCCCAAACTGATTAACTAGATAATCTAAAAGTACATCAACAAAACAGAGCCAACTAGCAAGAAAAAATAATATAGTACATTACACATGGAAGAGGCCTCCTTGGAAATTGGTAAATACAATGAACGAATACGACACTGAATATCCATTATTTTTATTATTAAATTTTCAGCCACTTTTTGTTTTGAGTATTAAGATAGTGCCTACTCACTGAGAAAAACCTGAATATACCAAGAAGCATAAGGAAAACCTATTTAAGAGTCTGCAATTCTACAATCCTACAATATTAAAATTGTAATACTTCCCTGTCTTCATTTATACCTTGCAAATATAACTCTATAGTACTTTATTTGGAGCATGTTTATATATGTTTTTACGGGTCATGTATATATGTTTATATAAATATATATGTTTCTATCTTATGTAATAAGCATACCTCCATGCCATTACTCTTTAGAAAAATTTTTTTTAAAAGGCTACATCATAGTTCACCAAATATAAAAACTTTTTTTCAATAAATCCTCACTTTGGATATTTAACTTATTCAGATATTTTATAAGCATGACTATGACTAATACCCTTGTCCAAAAATATCTAGAATCACTAGATCAAAAACCATGGATACGCTAAGCTATTTGACATGGATCACTAAAGTGTCTGTCAGAGCCTTCCTGTTTCCTGGGAGCATCATGCATGTAGGCGAGTGCTCACTTCACATCAGTAATTTTTCCAACAGTGCTTATTAAATAATAGCCAAAATGAAATATGAAAATTATGGTGTTACCTTAACTGAAGGTGAATTTGAGCATTTTTCACATATTTTTTGGCCATTTTTTTTTAGAATAATTACTTTTAAAATTTTTGTCCAAAGAAATGTACTTTTTTAATGTTTATTTTTCAGAGAGACAGAGAGACAGAGAGAGACACACAGAGAGAGAGACAGAGCATAAGAGGGGGAGAGGCAGAGAGAGTGAGGGAGATGTAGAATCTGAAGCAGGCTCCAGGCTCTGAGCTGTCAGCACAGAGCCTGACTCAGGGCTCAAACTCAAGAACCAGGAGATCGTGACATGAGCTGAAGTCGGAAGCTTAACCAAATGAGCCACTCAGGCGTCCCAAAGAAATGTATGTTTTTAAAAGAAAGAAAATAAAATTTTACTATGTTTATAGATATATACATATATATTTATATTAGCAGAGAAAAAAGTTTGAAAGGATACATGTCACTGAAAAGGGGTGTTTCCAAGTGCAGAAAGATTTTTTAGTCTTCATATGTACCTTTGTTTTGTCTACATAAATATTACATTTGTTGTTATTTTTTTTTATTTTTATTTTTTTATTTATTTCTAGGAGAGAGATAGACAGCATGAGCAGGGGAGGGTCAGAGAGAGTGGGAGACACAGACTCTGAAATAGTCTCCAGGCTCTGAGCTGGCAGTCAGCACAGAGCCTGACGCGGGGCTCGAATCCACGAACCGCGAGATCATGACCTGAACGAAAGTCGGACGCTTAACCGACTAAGGCACCCAGGCACCCCTTACATTTGTTTTTAAAAATATAAAGAATTACATATACTTATCTATGTATTTATTTGTGTAAAATTTTGGTGAAAGGGTAACTTTTGTGCCTGGAGGAATTATAGCTATTTGGATTCCTGAAATTAATACCAAATTTGATAAAATCATAAATTTACAGATTTACTTAAGGTTTTAAGCTCAAATTTTAGGTTATCTTGTATTTTTCATTATTCTTTTTATAAATTGAGTACACTTTACAAAATTTTTCCGGAAATTTTCTGATTAATATAAACTGGAAAAACTTTAATCTCTGTCATTTACAAATTTAGTTAATTCTTTGATATTACTGACTATATCTCAAGTATAAGTTTATATATTAAGTCTCTTTTGAGTTGACCCTTGAACAATGTGGTGGTCAAATGGGACACTGACCCCCACACAACACACAGTTGAAAATCTGCATATAACTTCTGACTACTCCCAAACTTAACTCTAATAGCTTACAGTTGACTGGAAGTGATAACATAAACAGTTGATAAACAGATATTTTACATGATATGTTTTCTCTTATGTACTTAATTTCCATAATAAGGTAAGCTAGAGAAAAGAAAATTTATTAAGAAATCATAAGGGAGACAAAATACATTTATTTATAGTACTGTACTGTATTTATGAAAAAACTCCAGGGTAATTGGACCCACACTGTTCAAACCTGTGTTGTTCAAGGGTCAACGCTAATTCATTTACTCCCAGTTAGTAATTTGCTAGAGTACTTAAATAACATTAGCAATCCTAATGTACTAAACTCTGAAATACAGTAACACCTAAGATTCATTAATGACATGAAAAATTATTTTATAACTTTTGACCTAGAAATTGTAAGTCCCAAAAAACTACTCAGATACACATGTAATTGGAATCTAAGGCTCTCCTGCCAAACACTCTATTCCCAATTGCCTTATTAAAGTGCTTAAAATATAAAATAAAACTAATTGACCAAATTACCACCAAAAATATCTCCATTTCTAGATTTAACAGAAACATAGTAAGGCTATGATGATAATTTACACTTTCTCATCTGTATTTTCAACTCTGATATTTCCAGAGTTTGAAACAAAATTATCTACCAAAGAAAAAAAGAAAATTGAGATGGCCATTTCTGTGAAATGAATGACAAAAATGGATTGCAAATATCTAGATGGATTTTTTTCCCCTTGCCACTGAGGGACACATTGGGCTACTTTTCCAAGTCACTGTAACAGCCATGAATTCAAATCCATTTCTTCCAGATAGATTTGGCTAATAGTACCAAGCCTTTCAGTTCAAGAAACTTTAACAAAGATTATATTCTGTCTAGTTTGAGTCAACAGCCTCACCCCCTAGTCACTTTACCACTTACTGCGATTGAATGAATCTATTCCCTCCTTCATATTATTCCAAATTTATTTCATGTTTTTACAGTATAGCCAAGACACAATTCTAAAGGATAGTTAAATGATAAATGATTACATTCCTATATCTCTGAGAGTTGTGTTGATTCAGCAATTACATCATTTATGTCATCCTAATGACAATTATAAAGAAGATGGTGCATATTAGGAAAATGTGCTTTTTCATGAAATTACAGACAAATATTAACCTAATTATGTGTGGGATTTTACTTTAATGATTTGCTTAGAGTCACTATTCTACTTAGTGTAAGAGATGAGTTCCCTAAAATGGAAGCAACATGGGCGACTGGGTGGCTCATTCGGTTGAGTGTCCGGCTTCAGCTCAGGTCATGATCTCGAGGTTCGTGGGTTTGAGCCCCGCGTCGGGCTCTGTGCTGACAGCTCAGAGCCTGGAGCCTGCTTCAGATTCTGTGTCTCCCTCTCTCTCTTCCCCTCCCTTGCTCATGCTCTGTTTCTCTCTGTCTCAAAAATAAATAAACTATAAAAAAATAAAGTAATTAAATGGAAGCAACATATAATTAAGAGCTAAATAAAATCAACTGTGTTTCTATGTGCTTATGTGGTCAATCATATTCTCCTTTCTTCACATACCCTGAAGCAATCTTGTGCCTAAAATACACTTTTTTTTCTGGCAACTCTTGACATTTTTTGGTCACTTTTCTTCAGGTACCACTGATGTTCATATTGTCCTTCATAAAGCAAAGAATTTCTACTAATTTTTTATTGACCACTGATCTTTACCATCTGTGTATTTGGTTGGCATTGTAGGTGCCTCTCTCTGTTCCAAGCCAGTAAAACTTAAGATTTTCATAACTTGTGTTATTTTTCTGCACTATAATTTGCCTACCTTTGATTAGCCAGAAATGATAGGTCAAAACTGGTCATAACAATTTCAAGTACTGGCCAATCATTAGTAGCAATCATAAAATATGGGACAGTCATTGCTAATGGTCCTTGGATCTCTATTCTTCCTTTTTCCTATATTAAAGATTTTGGCTGGATCTGTCATTGAACAGCAAAGACAAAACTTCTTAGAGTCCTCTCTAAGGGAATTGCCATTTGACAGGTTCTATAAAAACAAGATGTGAGAGGGAGCTAGTTATCCTCTTAAACAGAATGCCATGCCTCTCTGTTCTTCTCCTTGTCCATACTGACTAGAATTTTGTCAGGAGCCAGAGGAGTCATCTTGGAGTACATAATGGGAGACATGAATTTAAGATGGCTGAGCAACAACATGGAGACAGCATGGGTCCCCAGTGCTGTGGAGCTGCCGTATCAAAACTAGATTCTTTATTAAGCCTGTTATGTACAGGAGGAATAAAAAAGTATATCTTGTACTCTACCAGTTATTACCAGTTGAATAGACTTCTAACTAGTAATATAAGCTGAGAAGATGTAGTGATGTGCCAAATGAATTTTCACTGGTTGAGAACATATAATAGATTTTATTCAATTGAATTGACTGGATAGGAGGGAAAAAAACAGTTATATTAAATGTACCATTCACTATTGCAGTGAATGTTTGTATATGTAAAATGCATCTCTACCAAATACCTACATTTCTGAGTAAATATGGATTTATCTCTTCACTGGTGAGAGGTAAATAAATTTGGCCTGTGCCTAACATTTTGAAAAAATATGTACCTTTATGGTGGCTTTAATATGTTAAATTAAGAAAAATACTTTAAAATAAGTCTAGGAGATGGTGGTATAGCATAGTACAAAGGGAAGAAACTTTAGAGCAAAAAGAGATCTGGATTTGGGTTATAGCTATGCCACTGTGGTAGGCAGAATTTTGAATAATCCACAAGATTCTCATCACCTGGTTTGTCGTCCCCTACCTATTGTCATCCCCTTTCTTCGAATGTAGATAGAACCTGAGACTATAAGAAGATACCATTTCTATAAATGTTATTAATCAGTTGGCTTTGAGTTAATCAAAAGGGGGAAAATCAAGGGACCTGACCTAATTAACTGAACCCTTAAAAAAAATGACAGGAACATTTCTCAAGACAGAAGGAGTGGAAATATGAGAGATCAAATGGAAAGGACCAGAAAGCAGACTCTAAGAGCTGTCAGTGGTCCCCAAATGACAGGTGGTAAGACAACTCTAATCCTACTCCCACAAATAAAGGAATTGAATTGGACAAACGATTGAGGGCAGTCAGAAGCAAAATGTCCTTAGTTGAACCTCCAAATGAAGAGGTAGCTATCTAACACCTTGATTTCAAAGAAATATATTTTTGAAAGAAAAAAATAAACATTAAATATCTCTGTATGTATTTGTATACATTTATATTAGCATATAAAAATGTGAAAGGGCACACACCTTTAGAAGAGATGTTTGGAATTATAGAAATATTAATTTTTATATGTTCCCCATCTTGCCTTAAAAGGAGGAAGAGAAATTCCTGTAATGGCAGAATGCTTAGCAAAATTGTCCTCAATTATGTGGAAAATTGAGCTTTTAATCAATAAACCTGAACATAAAGTTGAGATTTCCAAGCAAAACAATGAAGGTGTTGTGTGGGTGCTTCTCACTGCTTATAGTAAAATGTCAAAGAATTCAGTCATACAAAGACTATTTCAAGGGATTAGGATTCGCCTCACATATCTCAACCAAGCCAGAGGACCTCTAAGAAGAGGAGGTAAATGAAAGGAGTTATCTAGAAAGGATTTATGGGTATGCCTTTAGTAAAATGGAGTTAATGCTTTGAAAATCCATGGAAGGCCCACATGATCCATACAAATATTCTATCACCAGAAACCTCTCAATCTTGGCCTAAAAAGGACAGAGGAAGTACAAATGAAAGACTTTGCCAGACACCACCCTCTCCAAGTGTATTGGCAAGAAGCAGGCTGATAAATTACTCAACTGCAAGTGTGGGCTACTTTTCATACAAAAAGCAAGGATGACTCAGAGACTAAAACCAAGAATCCAGCAGGTAGAACCAAGAGCCACAGAGAACTATTCACAATCTTTACAAACTAATCAAGAAACTCCCATTGGCTGCATGGATTCCAGAACTGCTTTGGACCAGTGACTCCTTTTTACCTTCCATTTCCACTTTTTGGGACCAGAATGTTTATAGCTATTATCCTAAATGTCTATCTCACCATTACGTGTTGGGAATGTTGTGGGCAATTAACTTTTCTCTTTACTTTTGTAGGTCCACAGATGGAGAGGAACGGTGCCCTAGGAGTTGTATTAATGGATTATAGTCGGGCCTCATCTGTACCTCATTAAGATGATTTAGATGGTGAGACTTTTTTATTTTCAGCTAAGGAAATTTAGATACAATTTTGGACTTGACCTGATGAAATTACAAAATTTATGATTAGGTGATGAGATTTTGGACTACAGCTGATGATGTAATGGGATGAGTCTCTAGGGAACGTTGGGAGTGAGAATATTTTGCATTAGGAAGGGCAGAGCATGGCAAACAGAACTGTATGAGAGCCACCATGACTTCTGCCCTCTGGTGTACATACCCTGCATAGTCATCTACCTTCAATTATGAGAGTAACTGTGTATGAATATAATAAAATAGTTATTCATTTATAGGTTAAGTTTTATGCCATGTGGTGATGGAATTGATGATTACCTTCCATCATATAAGACTCTAGCACAGCAGTCTGTAGAAGTATTTAGAAGTCAGAGGGATCAGCTGGGTTGGAAGAAAACTCACATTCACAATGTGAACTTCCCATGGGAGTCTGCTGGAAGGGGACGTAGGCAAACTCTAGAAGCCAAGAGTGGTCCCTCACCAAGAACCAGGAAAAGACAGGGACCTTAGTCACAGCCATAAAGAAATAAATCATGACAACAAATGAGCTAGGAAGAGGTCCCCAAGCCTCAGGTAAGAATCACAGCCCTGGTTAACATCTTGACTTCAGTTTGGCAAGACCCTGAGCAGTGGACTTGGCTAACCTGTACTTGTATTTCTGAATCACAGGACTGTGAGATAATAAATTAGAACTGTTATAAACTACGAAAATCATGCTAATTTGCTGTACAAGAATATTAATCAGGGGCACCTGGGTGGCTCAGTTGGTTGAGACTTCAGGTCAGGTCATGATCTCATGGCTTGTGAGTTCGAGCCCATGTTGGGCTCTGTGCTGACAGCTCAGAGCCTGGAGCCTGCTTTGGATTCTGTGCTTCTCTCTCTCTCTCTCTCTCTCTCTCTCTGTCTGTCTCTCTCTCTCTCTGTGTCCCTCCTCTGCTTGCACACACTCTCTCTCTCTCTCAAAAATAAATAAAAACATTAAAAAAAGAAATTAATTGGGGTGCCTGGGTGGTTCAGTTGGTTAAGTGTCCGACTCCGGCTCAGGTCATGATGTGGGTTTGAGCCCCACATTGGGCTCTGTGCTGGCACCTAGCTCAAAGCCTGAAGCCTGTTTCAGATTCTGTGTCTCCCAATCTCTCTGACCCTACCCTGCTCACGCTTCTCTCTCTCTCTTTCAGAAATAAATAAAAAACATTAATAAAAAATTTAAATAAAGAAATTAATCAAATTTAGCTACTAATAAGCTATGTCTCTCTCGGAAAAATTCTATAACAGATTCACTAAATCTCAGGTTCTTCATCAGTTAAATTGGATAATTAGTAATGCCTATGTCATATCAGAGTGTAACAAAGAAAAGCATTCTTACTAACCAGAAGTAAAATGTCAGGCTCTTAGTAAGTGCTTAATAGCATGTATATACCATTATTTCTAGGAAAAGTATAAAAACCTCAAGTACGCTTCCTTCAACTGACTATCTTGGCATTCATCAAAAGTTTAATCTAAAGTAATCTCATTTGCTCTAATCTGTTATCCACCTACTCCCCAACTTTGAAATACAATGCTGCACTTCACATTCAAATGTCTCTTCCTGCTTAAAGCTTTACCTGAATCTCTCTGAAAGCCTTAATCAATCTTTCTTCAGAGTGACCACAGTACATGCTATTTATAGTTTTATTTAAGTCATACTTCATTCTACCCTGTATCTGGTTGTTTACATGCCTGAATTCTCTTTAAAAAGCAGGGTGTCTTAGTCAGTTTTATTCTTCTTGGTATCTATGCCTTGGACTCTTGATGACAGAATCTAAAGTGCCTGATACAGAGTAGAAAATGAATCAATATGCACTGGATTGCAACAAACACCCAAAGGGAATTCTATATACTATATTCAGGTAATGCCACACTTTCAATTTCCCATGACAAAGAAGAATGTTTTCCTGTGTATTTTGTAGTGGTTAAATATTGGACTTCCTTAGGCAAGTCAACATAGAGAATGCATGGTGACTCATAAATTTATTTTCATGCTTCAAATATGAATCTATCGTTAACACTGAATCAATTTCATAGTAGTATTTATGTAGTATGAAACTGTCATATTCATAAAGTTCAATTAAAAATCATATGTTTTGGGGCGCCTGGGTGGCTTAGTCGGTTAAGCGTCTGACTTTCGCTTAGGTCATGATCTCGCGGTTCGTGGGTTCGAGCCCCGCGTCGGGCTCTGTGCTGACTGCCGGCTCAGAGCCTGGAGCCTGTTTCAGAGTCTGCGTCTCCCTCTCTCTCTGACCCTCCCCTGCTCATGCTGTCTCTCTCTCTCTCCTAGAAATAAATAAAAATATTTTAAAAAATCATACGTTTTGCTCGGTATATATGAGTATAATATCTGCTTGACAGACTGGGGTTTTCATATTTCCACTGATATTTTTCTTACTACTGTTGAACAGTCTCTTTGAGTTTAAGGTAAGACATTTATGCTCAAAATAGTAAACAGATTCAAGTTACTATTAGCTGAAGCCTTATTACTTCTCAGGTATTTCATGCAACTTCTTGAGAACATCTGTAGGACCTTCTGTGCTTTTCCAAAGTTGTGTTTTAGAATGGTGTCATTATTAAAGCTTGGTTACTGATGATTCACCCTTCCTGAAGCCAAGAAAATGGGTGCCAATAATGTTGATGGCACTCTAGACCTTGCTTACTAAAAGGCCCTCACTTGCAAAACTGAAAGCATTAAATATATTTTTATATCCAAGGCAAACAAATTGTGCACAACCAGAAATACCCCATTTTATTAAAAATTACAGCATTGCTTTTTAAAAATCAATGTCAATATTAATTTCTTCGACAAAGATGCACATAGGGCAATTAAAAGAAAATGATGATTAACTAATGAAATAAAAAAACGCTAGAGTCTATTTTGATAAAGGAGAATGATGTTTCATTAAATAGTAAAGGAAAAATCAAGTTCTTCAAAATAATGAGTTATCTGAAAATACAGCAATACATCAAACGACACAAAGTAAGAATAATGGAATACTGAAAACAATACTAAATGCTAAATAAAACTAAACTAAATAATTATTGTCATTATTACATTATTCAGGGCTTACAGAAATGAAACATGACTTATACCTCCTTAAAACTGAAATTTATTCTTTTAAAACACACACGTGACGACTCACAATTTTAACCAATTGATTCTCCACTTAAGAGTCTTAAGAGTTAAATAAGAATGAAGCAATGGCATCAAAGTAAAAGAAAATAGCAAAGAAATGGCTTCACAGAAAGTTGCAAAGCAAAATTTGCTAAGATTTGGTAAAATTTCAGTTGCGTAGACTTCAAACACAAAATATCATTTCTAGCATGAAATAATATTCCTGTCCAGGCTAACCTGTGTGTGCGTGTGCGTGCGTGCGTGTGTGTATGTGTGCGTGTGTGTGTGTGGTGTAAGTCTGAGAGTTACATAGAAATGTTAAAGTGTCATATTAGCTACAAAAACCCAATAACTGTTACAAAACTAGTCTTTGGCCATTGCCAATGATTTCTTATTATAGCCATGTAGAGAGGATAAAATTCAATTATATGAAGCACTTAAAAATGAGTAAGTTATTTCCTGTATCTACTCTTTATCTGTAGGAAGAGAATCTTATCTTAAACAACAATTTAGCTGAGTCTAGAATTCTAGTGGAACATTTATTATCCTTATGGAAGGTGACCGTATTTTCTCTATCTTTTGAGCTCTATTGTTGTTGACATTTTAGACTACGGCAGGCATTTTAACTTCTTAGCCAAAGTGTTTTCCCTTTGCAGGCTATCAGAGCTTTTTATACAGTTGCTTTGAAGATTCTCTCTTTGTCTTCAGTGGCATACATTTCCACTACATTGTGTCCAGGTGATGGTTAATTTTTATGCATCCTGCTGTAACTCATTGTGCTTCTCAAGTCTTAGGATTCCTGCCTTTCATCTATTCAATTTTTTCTTTCAGCTACTGTTTTTCAAATATTTCCTCACTGCCACTCTCTATTTTGTCTTTCAGAAACTTACAGTTGATGTGTTGCACCATCTCATTATATCGGCTGTGTGTCATAACGTCTTTCAAAATTTTCAAGTTTTACATCTCTGTACTGCACTTGGTGAAATTTTTTCAATTTTATATTCCAAATTACTAATTTTTTCTTTGGTTTCTTTAATCTGTCCATTGAGATTTTTTTCTCCTTTAATCACAATGTCTTTATTTCATTTTATTTATTTTATTTTTATTTGTTTAAAAAGATTATTTGAGAGAGAGAGAGAGAGTACACATGTGCACAGGTGAGTGAAGGAGGGGCAAAGAGAGATGGAGAGAGAGAGAATCTCAAGCAGGCTCCGTGTTGACAGTACAGAGCCTGACATGGGGCTCAATCCCACAAACCTTGAGATCGTGACTTGAGCCCAAATCAAAAGTCGGATGCCACCCAGGTGCCCTGACTAATTGAGCCATCCAAGTGCCCCTGCAATGTTTTTATTTCATTTTGGAGGTTCACATTAGTTGTTTTAAAATTTAAATTAACATTTCATAGCTTCTTTTCTAAAAGCCCAATTATTTTATTTTTAAATCTATTCATTTAAAATTATTGGTTTAAAATTTTAATCTAATTATCTTGAAAGTTCGTGAAACTAAGAATTCAATATGCTAAGAATATACTCTAAGAATATAGTATAATAAGAATGCCTTAGTAGATTTATGTCTATCAATTAATCCATAGTGAATTTTCTTGATTTGTGTTATAAATTTTTATTGTGAGCTATTTCTTTTTTGTTAAGGGAATCATTTCCAGCCTGGGTGCTGTTAATACTTCTTGAAAGAGATTAAGCATTTCCCTTTAAGACACTGAAGTAAAGTGCTATCTCTGACTAAAGGCAGACTTTATAATTTTTCAGCATGAGGCTTCCTAAACTACAGAGAGCAAATTTGGACCTCAACACAGTCAAGGCCACATCTAGCACTTAGCACTAGACAAATAGACTTTTGTCCCCTCCCTACCCAGAACCTTGGGAAAGACAGGCAGCACTCCTGCACCAATAGGCAAGTTACCTCTTTCACCAAGCATACGAGTCAGATTGAGTTCTCTGGAAGAGACTGAAAAAAAGTTTAGAGTTCAAGCTCTTTGCTGAGAAGTGTTCTTGAGATGAAATTCCCAGATGAGTGTGCAGGGAAAGGGAAGGAAATACAACTGGATGATGGGAGAAGTCAGGCGGTAATGCAGTTACATTAAATGCATCTGCTTACTCTTCGGGCGGCTCTGGAGTGGGTATGGTCTTCTGTAGTTGTTTCCCACCAAGGAAACCGAGCCAGGCCTTTGTAGGCCTGTCAGTCATTGGATGCTGACATTCCTGGGAAAGGGGCGTGCCTTTAGCGAGACAGTTCTCTGGAGCTGAAATAATTTCCAGAGGGTGGTGGCAACTTAAGGTTGTTTGCCATTCATTCCTCATGATGAGGGTAATAAATCCTTTATTTCCTAGCAGCATATTAGTCACCACAGAGGACTTCAAGGGACGCAACTCCTCCTCAGGTGAATTCCAAACTTTACCTCCTGTTCCCATATAAACATTAAACTTATGCCCTAACTTGCTGACATCAAAATTAAAAGCTCCATTTCTACCACACTCCATCTCCTACCCGAGGGCCAGGTGCATTAATAGTTCATGAGCTTCTAGTTCCTGTTTATAATAACTGGAGTCACCCAAACCAAGACATTTTTGGAAGTCCAATTACACTTGGGGCAACACTGTCCCAGGCAAAATGGGGAGATATTATTTACTGCAAGTATCTTTCTTTTTTGTGCTTTTATAGAGGGAGTCATTTATATTCTCCTTACGTCTGGAATTTCTTTATATATATATGTGGGAAGTTTTTCATGTTATTTTAGTCCATCAATTTGCAGGAAAGGGAATGGATGTGGTCAGTTTTTACAACTTAACCTGAATTTATCAGAATTGTATCAAAGGTAATAGATGCCTATTCCATTATATATTATACCAAATTAATATCCAGCACTACTTATGAAATAATTACTTACCCATTGATTTAAAATTATACTTTTATTATATTTGAATCCCAGACACACACATGCACCCAGATATTCACACACTGAAATCTGTTCTTGTATTTTCCAGTCACCTCCATTAATCTTCTTATCTATGCATTGTTTTTAAATAATTTTATCTTCAATAATTAACCAGTATCACATTGATTTGGTATTTTTTATTTGTGATTCATTTTACAATACATGATCCTTCTGTGCTCTGCTAACACAGGCTATAACTATTACTTAAGACAAACATTGAAATCACCTTTAAAACTATACAAAACTCCTGCCAGAAATTTGATTGAAACTTCACTACATAATTTAGACCTGAATATTTGTGTTATTTGCCCAATTTGTCTAATTACTTATATTTATTATTGAATTGTCTCCCTGTTGATTTTTTCAGATAGGGAGGAAAACTTTTGCTCTTTCTTTATACATTGTGCAGTGACCTACTTTATTGAATGTACCTTTGGATTTTACAGTTTGGGAATTTGAATCTACGGTGAAACATTCTTTTTCTCCACCCAGACAAGTGTGTCATTTTTTGTGTTTTGAATAGTGCAGCATATCATTGTAACTAGAGATTAACCAGGCTGATAAGAAGCACAGGAAGTAATGCGTGATTGTGGTTAGTAGTCCAGTTCTGAGCAAAATTCCACTGTAGTTAGTTTACAGGAGAATCCTCCTATATTTTCCTTTGTATAAAAACAAAGACCACAATAGTGACCACCCAGAAGTGAAGGACCAAAGGACTTATTGCTAGAAGGATATGGAGAGAGAGAAAAATCTTTGCTTAAACACATGTTCTTGTTTATATTTTACTTAGACAAATTTAAGTTGAGATTTTTAAATAAAATGCAGTGTCTATCTGACTTACATTATTTCTAAAACATCTGCTGTGAGACAGTAATACCAATTAAACACACTCTTAACTAGCATCAGAGGAACCTTTAAAATGACAGTCTTCAGATGAATGAGTTACTCTCGAAATGAGTATGAGAGCACGGATATATATATAATATTGTATATATAATAATTTATATAATTTACATAATAATTTACCAAAGAAACAGTAATTTGTCCATTACAAGTTACCCATTTCCTTTGAGAACTCAGGTTTTGAGTTTCTCTGAACTTGTCTCAGTTTTCCCAAGTCACCATACCCTCTCTTGATTCTGGAGCATTTCATGCCAGTCTCCTTCCCCTGCTTCCTGCCCCCATCCATCGCATCTGCTCATCCATCAGCTTCCATGTCTCATTGCCTACGTGGGCTTCACTGGTGAACTTTTTTAGAAGGACCTCAACTATTATCTCCCATTTTTTTTTTACCTGTACTTGTTCTAACATTTTTATTCTAATGCCTCTTATATTTTGCACCTGAATAAAAATTGAATTTTGAGGAAAGGGGGCATTCTCTTTTATAATTTTACCTTCAATAATTAACAAGGAGTCTGGCAAGTAGTCAGTGCTTATTAAATAGCTGTAGACTAAATGAATGAATATTCAAATGATTTTTTGAAAAGAGCAGTGTGGTAGTTTTATATTATGTCAACTTGGCTAGGCTGAAACTGTTTCTTGGAATTCCCTTTCCTATGTAGCTCCTGGTTAAAGTTAGGGAAGAGAGAAATGTGCAGGTCTGGAAACTGAAAACTAAACGGTAGTCTCTGCTACTTTGAATGTCACTGTGGTCGAATATGGTGGAAGTAGATGCAAAGGGGGTGTTAGGTCCCACTTTGTCCTTGCCCTTCCTCGCTCCTTCTCCGTCCTTCCACACTGCTTCTTCCACACTTGCATAGGTCTTATAAGGAACCTTTTATTCCATAATTCTCACACTGGTTCTGCTTTTCTGATAAAATTCTGAGACAGAGAGTAAGAGCCATAATTTCTCTCTTTCAGATTACTTTCATGCTTTGTTAAAAATGCTAACGAAATAAAAAATTAAGGTTATTGATTGCCTATGAGATTTTCATTGTGGAAAACACATGAACTAATTTGGAAATTAAAAAAAAACACAACAACAACACAACAGCCTATCCCTATGAAGAGTTTATAAAATCCCTAAAATAGACTAAATCGGGGTAAGCTAAATAAACAAAGATTTTTCTCTGGTCTTGGACACATTTCTTAGATTTGTGAAGAGGCTGTCTACAGCTGTGTGCAAACTTCCCCATAACATAATCCCAAGTAATAAAATGTAAATATGAAATATAGAAATATAAATATGGATGTAGATATAGATATTATACTAAGATATATTAAATGTAAAGCTAAAGGAGACTAGGTCTACATCAAGGTGAGGCAAGTTATGGGAAAATCAGGAATAAGATATGAAAAAGTTATGGAATTAATTAGGTTACTAATAAAAGTTATGTAAATCATTGTTATTTCTATTTTGGCTAAATCCCTGTAAAACTGACTGCAAATAATTCCAGTTTTTCATGTTTACTGGAAAATCTGTCTCTGACAATAAGAACAACAATAAAACAATTCCATAAAGACATGAAATAATGGTGTCAAATTGCCATGGGTATACAATAGTCAATATTATTAATTTGATCTTTTTTCTAACCTCGGTGAGAAAAGTGGTTAAAAGGAGAAGAATAATACAAAACCAAACAAAAAACCCAAAAGACAACTTTGCTCATTTTTTCCCTCTACAGCATTTAAACACAACCAAAATCATTACTGCACTCAGTTCAACAGCTTTTGATTAGTACAGAATAAAATTCTCACTATAACGATGGCATCCATGGTGTTCTCTTTAATCAGACTGCAAACTGTTACTTTAAATATTTGTTTCTCATAATCGCAGGTGTTGTCTACATTCTGCACCAACTGCTGGGACAATGAGTACCTTGAGAGTCAGGCCTACACATTCACCAACTCTATGCTCTTCTGAGCCTAACACAGGTCCTGACATATAAAAGGCATTTGAAATAGTGTACGGAATTAGTGATTTGAACCATGCTGGAAAAAAAATAGCCTAGGAAGCTTTAGGCATGGATATGACACAAATCGAATTTTATGTCTATTTGCAGGCATGATTTTTATTTTTTTAAATATAAATATATTTCTCAAAATAATTTGAATAAGCTTCACTATTTTTTCCAGAGTTAAATTTAAGAATAAGAACTGAGGACAGTACAAAGAACATCAATAATGGTTTCCTGTTGTTTTAATATTTAGAAGATTTTAAGAATTCCTTTTGACCAATATAATTTGCCCTGATTTTATCCATACTTGAGAAAGTTTACCTCTGTTTTCTGGTCATCCTTAACATATAATTTTCTCTGTTTTGCTACCTTTAGAAAACATAATATGTTCACATGACTGACATGAATTTTTTTTTGCAATTCAATTAAAATACTTAGGGAAGGTCAATGGTGTTATATCTGTATCAGTCACAGCATTTAGACATCCTTTAGTATCTCTGTTTGTTTATATTCTGAATATGCTATGAAGCATAGGTCCATGAGTCCTCAGTTTCCTATAACTGAGTTTGGGAAAATATGAAACTGATTCTGTGAAAAAGTTAGAACTACTGTTTAACTGTGAAGTAATGTCCACATTAACCTGCTAATATATGATACTAGATTAGGAAACCAAATAAAAGGAATCAGCTCTGGTAAGAAACTATAGAAGCATTGAGGATAGAAGCATTGTCTTGACATTAGAAAGATTATAAAAGAACATACATTTGGTATAAGTAAATGAGCTGTCAGTATATGCTTTTAATAAATCAATATAAATTAAAATAACATAAATTTCTTACTGAAATTATCTGTGAAACATTGCTATTCTCATTAGTGATAAGTTCAATTGTTTGTGGTGATGAGCAAAAACATTTTAAAATTATTTTTAATGAACTTTTGAACATTAAGCCACCTTTTGTATAAAAAGATATTTTAAAAATGGAACTTTCAGTAAATATCTGATATTTTATTTCTAATTACAATTTTGCTTTTTAAAAAAGTTTCTTCCATTGCCTCTTAAGAGAGATAATGAAGAGAGCTTATTAAAAACAACTTCCTAGAACACAGAAACCACCAAACACTAATAGGTTGAGAGACTAAAAATACAGTATTAATTTCTACGTGTGATTTGAGTAATCATTCTCATTATTTTAAAACTGTTCGTCACATGAAATGATTAAAACTCCACCCATGTGTGCATCTTGAGGAGGTATCAGTATTAGTTGCATATAACCACAAATGTCAAATACATTCTGTAATAAATATCCAGTATGTTTAGGAAGCCATGGATTCTATGATAAAGTTGACAATATCTAGCCCTTTGCATCATCTACTGTTTAGCCCACATCTTTCTCTTTGAAATATTCTAGATCTTGATCAATTTAGACACTTTATACACAGCAGAGGTCAGCAAACCTTTTCTGTAAATTGGTAGGTAATAAATACTTTAGGGTTTGTGGGAAATATAGTTCTCTGGCAACAACTTGGCTCTGCCATTGTAGCAGAAGGCAGTCATAAATAATTCAGAAAACAAATAAGTGTGTCTGTGTTCCAATAAAACTTTATTTATGGGCACTGAATTGTAAATGTCATGTCCTTTTCATGTGTCATGAATATTATCTTTTGACATTTAAAAAAATCATTAAATATCTGTAAAAATTATTCTTAGCTCCTGAGTATACAAAAACAAGTGGTGAGTTGGATGTGGTGTATGGGACATAGTTTTCAAACTCCTATTATGGGGTATGAGGTGCCTGTCAACTGATTTCATAATAGTCTTGATTGATAACAATCTTGAGCTTCCTGATGGTAGTCAGACATAGAAAAAATAATCAGATTAAATACAATTTTTTAATAGTTAGAGAATAAACCATAATAAGTTTGTAGAAAGATAAGTAGATGCAGTGACATTATGGGAAGGCAACCAGACAAATATCTGAACTATACCTCTTCACAGAAAGAAGAAAAAATGGAAGTACCTGGGGCACAGGAAATAAAAAATAAAATTAACAAAGTCACCCAAGGGAATCTATCATGCTATTTGATATTCTATTGGAGAACTATTACAATTTACTCAAGATAACCATACATAATGTTTTCTATATTAAAACTATCCAAACAACAAAGCAGAGGCATAGTGGCTCCCTTTGAAAACATAAAATTTTGGTGGACAACAAGGGGTATAATAGAGAATATGTGTTTTTCCCTTCATTCCACAAGCTTGGGTAACATATTTTCTTGAAGGTGGAGAGAGCAGAGTTCACAAAATATAGCTCTTAGCTATGTCTAATGAGAGAGACCATGAGCAGGATAGCAAAACTGCCCTATAACTGAGACGAGTCATCTGTTACCAAAAGTACCAATGGAAAGAGAAAGACCACTCCAACCTAATCTTTTTAATTTATTCATGTTAAAGTATCAGAAATACCAGAAAAGTGAATGAAGTGGATTTTTCTGCTAGCTACAAAATCCTAACAAAAATCACACTGCTTATTACACGGGAAGAGAGAGTTTAAGTTTCTTAAGCAATGGCAAAGACCTATCTAGGATTTACCATTAATTGTATTATTATGGATTTACACTTCCCACTGAGTCCAAATTCTACTTTTATTATCCACTTATCATCCTACAGAGGAAAGGGTGAATTTCATAATTCAGTGGTAAACTCTTCTAAACAGTCTTCCACGTATTTGTTCTACATGATTTATGGCCCTTTAATTTAATTCCCAAAATACTTCGTCATAATATATAACTGAGAAAATACTGAAGAATGACTTCAAAATCCATGAAATGAAGTGGAAAGAAGTACTAAATTTTAATATCTTACCAAGAGCTTAACATTGCTCACCCATGATTTTTGTTTGGTTGTTTCTTTTCTTTTGTTACAGCTTACCCCAAAGAAGCCACTTTTGCATTTAACCTAATGCTTATGGTTGTACTCATCTCTCTTAAATAGCAGATCAAACAGCATCACATTTTGATTCTTTCTATAAAGGAATCAGACAAAAATTGTAGGAAAATAACCTCACTGCCCACTTATCTACCTCTTCCCTCTTTGGACTATTATAGACTCTATCTCATCTGATTATTGACCAAAAAAAAAATTCAGAGTTCCCTGATCCCTAGGACTAAGATTCTTTTTTTTCTCTTTTTTAAAATATTTTTTTATTTATTTCTAGGAGAGAGAGAGAGAGACAGTGTGAGCAGGGGAGGGTCAGAGAGAGAGAGAGAGACAGACACAGACTCTGAAATTGGCTCCAGGCTCTGAGCTGACAGACAGCACAGAGCCCGACGAGGGGTTCGAACCCACCAACCGTGAGATCATGACCTAAGCGAAAGTCGGACGCTTAACTGACTAAGCCACCCAGGAGCCCTCCACCACCCCCCGAGGACTAAGATTCTTGTTGCCTCTTGATAATTAAGGCCTTAAAAATAAATATCTGATTCCATACAGAAAATAGAAAGAAGGAAAGAGCATTGCTGCTATCCATACAACAACGTCTTTATCAATCTGCAAACACACAACTTTTCCTTTTTTTAAAAATGTTTTGTATTTATTTCTGAAAGAGAGAGAGACAGTGTGAGCAAGCGAGGGTCAGAGAGAGAGAGGGAGACACAGAATCTGAAACAGTCTCCAGGCTCTGAGCTAGCTGCCAGCACAGAGCCCGATGCAGGGCTCAAACCCACTAATTGTGAGATCATGACTTGAGCCAAAGAAGGACGCTTAACCGACTGAACCACCCAGGCGCCCCAACACACAACTTTTCCTGAACTCACAAGAGAGCTGAAGTCACAAATTAATTACCTAATATGAAATATAAGGCAGGTGAGCATCTCCACAGACACACATAATACAAGCTCTAACTAACCAGGAGCGGATACCAAGGAACATCTTGAAGAACTCAGTTGAAAGTTTTAACAAACTGCTGTAGACTAAATGTGGGACAGCAAAAGAATATTGAATGGTTGGGAACCATAGACACAAGGGAAATTCATACCAGCTCTCAGGCTCTTCTCTCATAAAAAGGCCAACGAGATTCATGAGAAAGTGTCTTATAAGGTACAGCCCTATTGGTATCTAAGAGTAATCACTTTTAGAAAAGGTACAGACTACCCAGATCGTTTCCCTCATATATTCACAGGGACAAAGAAAAAGTCTTTTTTTTTTTTTTTTTTTTTTTACAAATAGTTTATAAAGAAAAAGTCTTAAAATGGGTGTGGAATGGCAACAAACAGTACCATGCATAGGGGCCTTAAGAAAATTCACTGCAACAGGTGAAGGGAACTAAACACAAACGCGCACACACACACACACACACACACACACACACACACACACAAACACACCCTCAAAATGGATTAAAGACCTAAATGTAAGACTTTATAAAAGTCCTAAAAGAAAACATAGGCAGCAAACTCTTGAGCATAAGTTTTACTAATATTTTCTTGGATCTGTCTCTTCAGGTAAGGGAAACAAATGCAAAAATAAACAAATGGAACTACATTAAACTAAAAAAATTTACACAGCAAGCAAACCATCCACAAAACAAGAAGGCACCTTACTGAATGGGAGAAGATATACAAATGATAAATCCAATAAGGATATGTTAGTGAATTAATATTCAAAATATATAAAGAACTCATACAACTCAACACAATCGATCCAATTAAAAAATGGGCAGAAGACCTTAATAGACATTTTCCCAAAGACATACAGATGGCCAACAGATACATAAAGAGATTTCCCCCATTATTAGATTACAAATAATTATTAGATTACTAATAATGGGGGAAATGGAAATCAAAATAGATAAATACCTCATGCCAGTTAGGATGACTAGTATAAAAACTACAAGAAATAGTAAGTGTTGGTGAGGATATAGAGAAGAGGGAACACTTATGCATTGTTGGTGGGAATGTAAATTGGTACAACCACTCTTGAAAACAATATGGATTTTCCTCAAAAAATTAAAAATAGAAATACAATGCAATCTAGTAATTTCACATCTAAAGAAAATAAAAACACTAATTTGAAAAGATATATGAACCTCTATGATTGTTGCAGCATTATTTATAATAACCAAAATACGGGAGTTACCTACTGTCCACTGATAGGTGAATGGATTACAAAGATGTACACACACACACACACACACACACACACACACACACACACACACACACACTGGAAATATTACTTGGCCATAAGGAACTGAAATCTTGCCATTTGAAACAACATGGATGGAACTAGAGATTATTATGCCAAGTGAAATAAGTCAGACAGAGAAAAACAAATACCATATGATTTCACTTATATGTAGAACCTAAGAAAACAAAACAAATGAACAAACTAACAGAAACCAGAAACAGACTCATAAATACAGAGAACAAGCTTGTGGTTGCAAAAGGGGAGGGAGGTTGGGGGGATGGGTAAAGAAAAAAATGCCAAAACTTTTATACAACAACACTCTGTCTCAGTTTCATCAATAAACTTTATATCAATTAATTTGAGAAAAAATAAGGTCAGTCTTCTAACAACTCATTCCAAATAAGGAGAAAGAAAAACACATCCAAACTTGTTTTATGGGGCTAAGATAATCTTGATGCCAAAATCTGAAGAGAAAATTATAGGAAGAGAACATTACAGGCTGATTTTGTTAATAAATATAGCTAAAAATATTTATGGTCAAAATATTGACAAACCAAATCTAGTCATATATAAAAGTAGTAAAAATCAAAGCAAGTTAGGTTTATTAATAGTAGAAAATCAATTAATGTAACTCAAGATATTAAATAGAATAAAGGCAGGGAGAATCAAATTTTTTCTCAAATAACATTCAGAACAAAACATATATACACTTGTGATTAAACATATAAGTAAATACATTTTTAAAAGCAAAATTGAGATTAGATGGGAATATATACCTCTTTTTAGATCAGGCGATTTTATTGATTTGAGCCCTCTAGAAACATCTGTGCTTAGAAAGGAATATTCTTAGTCTGATAAAGAAGACCAACAACAAAAAATCTAAGCAAATCTCATACTTGATAGTAAATTGTTCCCACTGATATTATGAACAAGATATGGATGTCTACTATTAGCACTATATTTAAACTGTAGTGGAGAGACTCATGAATAAAATCTTTAAAAAAAGAAAAAAAAAAAGAAAACATCTAGGACTCATAGAAGGAATAAATATATAGTTTATTTGTACCTAAGATGATTGTAGATATAGAAAATGCAAAGGAAAATGTTTTTTAGAGTAAATGTGTGAGTTTAACAATTTGTTCTGAAAAATCGATATAAAAAAATCAATTCATATTTCTATTTATCAGCTACACAGAGTTAAGAAGATTTTGAAGTTACTATTCATAATAAATAACAATATCAAACATTTAGAAATAAATTTAATAAACATTTTAAAACATTATCTTGAGAAACTAAATAAATCTTAAATAAATGGGATTCATATCATATTTATGAACCAAAAGGCTCACTTTTTACATGCCACCAATTTTCTTCAAACCATTCTGTAGAAGCAATAAAATTCAAAATTCCATCAGATATTTTTTGTGGGGTGAAAATTGACAAAATGACTGTAAAATGGTTGTGGATATGCAAAGGTGAAATAGCCAAGACAACTTTCAAGAACAAGATGGGAGAATTTACTCTTATATCAGGGCTTATTATAAGACTAAATTAATTCAAATGTGTGTTTGTGCGAGGACAGACAAATAGATCAATGGAATAGGAAGGGGAAGTGGAGAAATAGACCTATAACATACAATCGTCTCATATACGAGAAGGGTGCCTCGAGTACAGAGAGGAGAGTGCAGTTATTTTAATAAATCATCCAAAATTCAAAGGATAGCCATTAAGGGGAAAAAGAAAACCTAACATCCTTATCTCATATTATATACAAAAATCCATTATAGGTGGTTGGTAAACATAAAGATGAAAGGTAAAACAAGGTAACATGGGAAAATATCTCATGTCATTAGGACAGGGAAACATTGCTTAAATACGGCAGGAAAAAGGCACTAACCATAAGAAAGAGATCAATAAATTGGACTACAATCACACTGGGAGCTTTTTTAGCTCAAAGGTACCATTAAGAAAAAATACAAGCTATATAGTAGAGATAAGAATTTTCTTTTTTTAGTGCTTATTTATTTTGAGTTAGAGAGAGGCACAGAGAGAGAATACCAAGCAGGCTCCACACTGTCAGTACAGAGACTGATCCACGGTTTGATCTCACCAATTGTGAGATCATGACCTAAGCCGAAATCAAGAGTGGGAGGCTTAGCTGCTGAGCCATCCAGGTGCCCCGAGATGATAATTTTCTTAAAGCTCTAACCAATTACCACAGACCTATTGAATTAAGACAATAGGAAGATATTCTTCAGAGTTCTGGATGACTAGAGTCTGAAATCAGTATCATCAGGCCAAAATCAAAGTGTCAGCAGGCCCTAACTCAGAAACTGCTCTTTGCCTTTTCATTTCTGATGACTGCATCAACTGTGGCTCTAAGTCCTTGTTACCTTAGTTTCTGTGCCTGTGTCAACTCTCCCTCTGCCTCCCTCTTAAAATGACGCATGTGATTGCATTTTTGGTCCACCAAGATAAACCAGTATAACCTCTCCTTCACAAAATCCTTAATTTTATCACATCCAAAAAGTATTTATCATATTAGGTAACATTTACAGATTCCAGGGATTAAGACAAGATACAGTCGGGGGGCATGATTCGGCCTACTGCACAATGTAACCAACAAAGGGCTCAAATCCAAATTATATAAAGAATTCTTACAAATTAACAAGATAAAGGCAATCCAAGAAATAGTAAATATACAACTTCATAAAGGAGGATATCCAAATGGTGGACACATGAAAAAATGGCCAACTCCATTAGAAACTGTAAATGGAAATTCAAAATAGAATGGCTAAAATGGAGGCTGACAGGTCTCAAATTTTGCTGAGACTACAAAACAACTGCAAGTGTCACTCTAGACGGAAATAAGAATGATTAAAACTACTATGGAGAACTGTTGGTATCTTCTAGTAAATGAGAAGCTAAGAGCAATACATACACAAGTCCACCAAAACACAAGCCAAAGAATGTTCACAGCAGCATTATTCATAAGAGCCCAAGGCTGGAAATCAACTCAAATGTCTTCCCATAGTACCATGAATAAATAAATCATGGCGCATTTAATACAATGGTATTCTATTTGCAACAGATCTTTTAGTGCTCCACCCATATCTCCTCGAATCCCTTTGCCATCTTTGTGCATGTGCTTTCATTTTCAACAGCCAACACTTGCATCTCTAGATCAGAAGGCTGTGCACACAGCGTGCACGTGAATTTTCTTGTACCTTATGGGTAACCCTAAACCAATGAGTGATAGATTCAAGAGTAAGTTTCCCAGCTCCGTTACCTGAGCCAGACACCCCTGATTTGAAGTTACACTTTACCCAGAGTTCTTCTGTGGTACTGGACAAGCATCCCTCCTGAGAACTTTGCTTTCGATTGTACCTACTTTGCTTGACCACCAAACTTCCTGAACCCACTTCCACAGCCCCCTACCATTTGTTCCCTGAAATTTTGTTAGGAATGATAAAATCTCTGTAACACAAATTGTGCTCCTAGAGGCATAGTTTAGGACATTTTCAAACATGAAAATGAACACACTACTGGTACACAATGACATGAATGGAGCTGACAATAATAATATTGAGCAAAATAAGAAAAGAATACATTCAAAATGGTTTATTTATATAAAGTTCAATACCAGGAAAAATGAAGCTGTATAGTTAGAAGTCAGGTTATTGGTTTGCTTTGCAGGGGAGGCTTAAAAAGAAGAATACTCCATCAGTGATGAAATGGGTAAAAGGAGTGTTTATGGGATGCTGACAGTGTTTTATTTCTTGACCTTGGTAGTACTTACGTAGATATGTTCACTTTGTGATACCTTGAGACACAGACTTGGTATTTGTGCATTTTCTAGATTTAATAGAATATATATATAAAGATTTAAAATATTAACAGCCACATAACTAGCATAATAGCCATAGCATGGCCAAAGTAATAGATCTATCCACAGATCCTCTGTTTTCTTATTTATATTACAGAAAATATAAGTTTAAAATTTAAGACAGTATAAATATATATATTTAATATATGACCAAGTAATTGGGTCATACCTCAATCATAACTAATTATTCAAATCAAAGTCATAAGCTAGATGCACATACAAACTCTGCGATAAAAGACAAACTATAGGCAATGGTGTCATTTAGATGCTTACTTTGCTAGCATGCCATTTTGCCTAAAATTAACTGTAATGATACTTTTAGAAAATTCTTAATGTCAACTTCCATTGCACTAGGAACTATAGTAGAGTAACATAACTAAGAGATGGATAGTGCATTTAGATACAGGAGATATTATAGATGTTAGAAAGCCAAGTTTTAGAGATAATGTTTCCAAAAATGTTTAGAGTTGCCTGGCTCCTCTGGACCAGAAGTGATTAAGGGGAAGCAAAGACAATTTCCAGCTACTTAATAACTTTATTAATGAAACTACAACTTCATCACCATTAGCATTAGTATTCTTGTTGGAATCGTCAACTTTGTCGTCATCAGTATAAACAAGTAAGTACTTCCTATTCTTAAGTAAAGCCTCTAGATTAAATCACTGTGTGTATTACTAAAACAAAACAAACAATGATGACGAACACCACAACAAAAACTATTAGATTTTATCTTTTGAGATTTACTTATTTAAGGTGATCAAAATGGCTTTCTCCCTCTAATGTCAGATGCAATCCTTCAAGTTGTTCTTGATATCCAAATTTACAGAGATATTGTCTGTAATACAACAGACTGGGTGGCTCATAAACAGCATGAATTTATTTCTCACAGTTCTGGATCTGGAGTCCAAGATCAAGGCATTGGCAGAGTCAGTGTCTGCTGAGTCCCTGCTTCCTGGTTCACATTCGCTGTCTTCTCACTGCGTCTTCTTGGGTGGCAGAAGGGAGAAGGAAACACTCTGGGCTCTCTTTTATAAAGGCACTTACCCCACTCATGAGGTCTCTGTCCTCAGGATCTAATCACCTCCCAAAGGCCTCACCTCCAAATACCATTAAATGGGGAATGAGGTTTCAAAATTAATTTTGGGGGGTGTACAGATATTCAGGTAGATATGTTACATTGGTATGTAGAAAAAACAACAGTAATTACATTGTAACTAGATGCTTTATCTTTTCAGTATAGAAAGAGTTATAGACAGGGGCGTGTGGGTGGCTCAGTCGGTTAAGCGTCCAACTTCGGCTCAGGTCATGATCTCGCGGTTCATGGGTTCAAGCCCCTCATCAGGCTCTGTACTGACAGCTAGCTCAGAGCCTGGAGGCTGCTTCAGATTCTGTGTCTCCCTCTCTCTCTGACCCTCCCCTGCTTTCTCTCTCTCTCTCAGAAATAAATAAAACATTAATTTTTTTTTTAAAAAAAGAAAGAGTTGTAGACAATAGAAATGTAGCCTGAACTGAAACCAGTCTGATTACAAAACTATAACAGCATTCTTTCTTTAAAAGAAGATTTAACATTTAACAAGTATGAGACAACTCAATTTAGAATGTTTGCATACTTTTATTATTTTTAATTTCTGTTAATGTTTTAAAAACTTAAGCATATAAATAATAGACTGTTGTTTTCATTTTAAACTAAACCTATCTAATTCTTTTGTATTTCAAGTTCTTATTCCAGAGTGATAGCAAAGAAATAAAACTACAGGGAAATGTATTAGGGTACATACATTTGGAAATAATTTTGGGAAACAACCTATGTATATGCTTATAACTAAAACAATCTTTAATACAAAATATTTCTTTGAGTTGAATGTTAATGTAAAGAGCTTGCCATGTTTCAATATTTCTCTTAAATAAATAGTAGCTGAGGACATTATACATCCTTGCTTCATGCAAAATTAATCCTACTTATACATATGATGTTATATATTCAATATATTAAAATTGATTGAAAACACCCAGAGATCTAAAACTTAAACCTACCATTCTGTAATGACATATATATGAATTTAAGAGTATATATTCCCTCTATCAGAACCTGTCCCAAGTTTCTTTAGCTGGAATTAATTGTTCTATTCTTTGTATTCTAATTTGCTCAAAAATACATTATATAAATTGGAATGTGACCCCACAAATTCTTATGTTAAACTCCTAACTCCAGTACCTCAAATGCAATGGTATTTAGCAATAGAAACTTAAAAGAGGTGACTAAGTTAAAAATGAGGTCATGTGAGTGAGCCCTAAGTCAATATGACTAGTGCCCTTATAAGAAGAGACAATTAGGACACAAATACACAGAAGGAAGAAGGATGTAGAGACACAAGAGGAAGAAGGCCATGTACAAATCAAGTTCAAGAAAGGCCTAAAAAGAAATCAACACTGCCGATACATTGATCGTGGACTCTTGGCCTCCAGAGTTGTGAAAAAAGTAATTTCTGTTGTTTGAAGGTACCCAGTCTTAGGCATTTGGTTATGGCACCCCTAGCAAACTAACAGAGCATACAATAAACTGTCTTCAGCTAGAGACCACTGTACATGGGATTATTTTAGACATTGGAAAGCAGGGATATCGTCGTTTTTCTTCTGCTCTACCTCTTCTTCCTCTCCTTTCTTTTTCTTTTTGCCTTTTTCTTTTTTTGCCCTTTTTGTCTCTTCTTCTACTCCTTCCTTATGGTGTCTTTCACAGTCTCTGTGGATTTGTCAATAAAATTATTAATGAACAAAAATGTGTGAACAGAAACTGTAATATTTAGAGAAGGCAGAGTAGAGAGTAAATAGTGGAGGTACTACAGGGACAATAAAAGGTATATTAACCTGAAATTTCCAATGAATAAATTTTAAAAGATAAGAAAATTAGAAAGGCAATTATTTTTCTTTGAACAAAGTTCCTCATCAACTTTCTCTACTCTGAGAGTGTGCTACTTTATAGACTTTTTGTTGGAAATTTATCATACTGCCTGGAATCTTGGCTTTCTTTTTTGTTCCTTCTACTTTCTCAGGGCTCTATGATAATTTGACAAGTTAAAGGTGTACCAAACTCCTGGAAGTCTGAACATAGTATTAGCTTGCAACATTCTTTATGATTTTGTCTTTCTTAAAGAATAGTTTAACCAGAGCCTAGCATAATCCAAAGCACATTTTGTTTCTGATGTCTTCACTACATGATCAAACCATGATATTGCCAAAGCAACTCACACATGGGCTGCAGCTTTCAACATGACTTAAATCAAACACAAAGTCTGTCCTATAAATAACACTAATGGTTCCAAGCCCATGAGATAATGAAAGAAAGGATATAATTAATGACCACTGTGTTTTCTTATCTGAGAGACAGGTGCACTTTCATTGGTGTTGAAAAATTATGGCTGGGTTCCAAGATCATAAAGCCACAGGTGGATCCCTCTTATACAAGATTTATGATTCTCATTCACAGATTTCATTGTTACCATGCATGTAATGAGCTTGATAATGGCACAATTCCACACATAAACTCAACAGTTATACTTTCTTGTATATCAGAATGTTACAAAATCTAACTGTTACTTGAGTATTAGGAGTAGAATCCTCTTCCCACTTAAGTGTACAAAGTACTTAACAATTTTTATGATCTGGTTATGTCAGACATGTTATAAATACTCTAAAGTATTATCCTTTTAAGAAACATATTACCATTTTCAAGCATAATTCTACAAGGGTGGTAGACATCCTTTTTATTATAATACCACTTTGTACAGTTTGAATGATTTAACAAGTATTTATATACCCTACTTATACAATATCAGAAATATTAAATTTGAAAAAATAAGTCTGATATATCAGATTTAAAACATTTTATAGTACAAGCAAATATTTCAAATGAAAGATTTATCTTTCTAAATTTTACTTCAGTAATTGCTAAGATTTATTAATTTCTTATCACATGCAAGGTATTATGAGTGCTTTCTTTCTTCATCTTCACAATAGTTCTATAAAATATTTTTTAAAATTTCTATGTTATACATAAGGAAACCAAAACAAGGAGCTTGAATAGCTTTTATATGGTACAACGAATATTCAAAACCAGACTGTAGATTCCAAACCCTTCTAACTAATACTCAGCACCGTCTCACAGGCATTGAACAGCATGTAGCATTATTATTCATAGTTCTCTAACTATTGAATAAATATCTTAAAATAAATGGATGAATGTTCTCTGCCTATTTAATGACATATAAATGGATCTGAAGCATATATTTCTGTAGAAATGTTGCCTATTCAGTAGTGAAGGTGAAATGGTTTAAGAGAAAAAAAAAATCTTATTTTATAGAGAAAGAGGAAGCTAAAATAGTTAAATAGAAAGTGCTGTGGTATTCATAGTGCTGCATCATGCATGTGGACAGAAGTTTACCTGTAATATTGGACCCCAAGTTCTTGCTAAAAAATAAAAGAAAGAAACCTTCCCATTGTTGCTGTATGACACAGAATATACAGGCTAAACACATGGGCAAATGATCTAAACATATAATCCTTCAAAGAGGGCAAAGCCAGTCCCAAGGTCTATAAGCAAATAGTGGCAGAAATTTTGCACAGCATATTGATGAGAAGAGATCTCCTTGGGGATATAATAAAGTAAAGCATTGTACTTAAAGTGAATTTGAGCAAAATCATAAGCAATATTAAACATCTAAAACCAAAAAAGTGATAGTTTGAAATAAATGTGGAAGAGAATACCATGATACATTTTATCCATTCGATAAAAATATATTGAATGACTACTAAGTGCCAAAACAAGGGTGTCTTTTCATGGAGTTTACAATCTGATAGAGAAGACAGACATTTACTTAACAAAGTGAGAAGAGATGAGGCTGAAGAAGTCAGCAAGACTAAAACATGCCTGGTTGTTTAAGGCATTTTAAAGGATTAAGGAATTTTTATTACCCCAAATTCCTGGGAAATCATTGAAGGGGGTTACACAAGGGAATGACAAGTTAATATCTGCATTCTAAATAGGTAACTCTTCAATATAAAGGAAAGGATGGTGTTACAGAGTAAATGCAAGAGAGCTAATTAAAGACTTGTTGGTATCATCTATCAATGATTTGAGAGTGGCTTGAAAAAGAGAAATATTTAATAACTAAAAATGCAGGATTAGGTAATCTAGTAAATAAGGGATGATAAAGAAAAGGTGGGTACAGAGGATGATTCCCTCTTACTTGTACTTGATGATGTGTGGTGGGATGATTCACCTAGTTAGAGAACACTGGAGAGTGGTAGAAAGATGATGAGTTCATTTTTGGACATGCCTGGTTTCAAGTGCCTGTAAGACATACAGGTAGAGATATTACCTGGTTGAATATACAAATCAGAAATTTAGAAAAGATGTTTGATCTGAAGATACCAATGTGTAAGTCATGTAATATGGGAAGAATACCTGAGAAGGAATACATTTTGAGAAAATAAGAAAATATAGGACAGGGAACATTATGAATTTAATCATTTCAAGTTAGATATCATAGAATTCAGCAACAACACCACCAACAAAACAACAAAGCTGAATCAAGAAATAAAATCAGGCAAGAACTAGCTATGTCATGGAAGATAAGGAAAATAATAGTTGAGTAACTAGTATATAGTCAACTATGCAGAATTCTACCAAGACATTATAGAAGTTGATAATGTAAATCATGTAAAAAAGAAACCACAGCCAAGATTATTCTTATCTCTGTCCATGGCTGCTCACTGCCCACAGACCTTCAGGAAACAGAAAGTTAAATTCAGAACTCTACTATATAACTATCAGATACAGATATCTATCTATGTATCTATGTATCTATCATTTGTCTATCTATCTATCATCTATCTATCTATCTATCTATCTATCTATCTATCTATCTATCTATCATCTATCATCTATCATTTCTATATCTCTAACTCCAGTAAGGGAAAAGATTAACAAATTAGATAAATTCACTTTGAGAGCTTCTGTTCATTGAGACATCATTAAAGAAATGTAAACACAAGCTATGGAGAAATAATATTTACAATCCATATATCTGACAAAAGGCTAAAATACAAAGTATGTAAAGATCACTTAAAAATAAACAGGTAAAAGAGAAGAGAATAAACAAAATAACAACAATAAAAAACCAGCAATCACTCTAAAGTCTCACAAAAGATACATCCAAGTGGCCAGTAAACATATGAAAATACTGTCAACCCCATTAGAAATCGGAAAAACACACATTAATACCATAGTGTGGTACCTCTACAAACCCACCAGAAGAGCTAAGAAAGAGATCAACAACTGCAAGTTTGGATGAGGTTATAAAACAACTAGAAGTCTCACACACTTGCAGTGGGCATTTAAACTATTAAAACTATTACAGAGAACTGTTAATATTTTCTACCAAATGTGAAACTAACAACAACTCATGGCCCAGAAATTCTTCTGCTAGTTACATTTCCTGTAGTAATGTATGGTCCACCATAAAATAAATGTACATGGCAGCATTATTCATAATGGCCAAAACTGGAACAACTCAAATGCCTGGAGTTTCTCCATCGCTTCCTGATCCTAATATTTTTCTTATAAAACCTTGCCCAATTTTAAATCATATTTCATAAGAATGATGTCATCTCTCATATACATTACATCAAATCACTGAAATTAAAGGATACCTCTCTATCCAAATCAGAAATAATTTTAAGTAGGTGAAATTTATGTCAGAGTGGAACAGGCATGTATTAAGCAACACACACATGGAAACAAAATTGTCACTGGTTGATTCATACTCTTTGCTACCCCAAGACAAACTACAGGGCTGATACCTTTCAAAATCTCTACAGTGTCATTATGAGAATGAATCAAAAAGATGCCGAAGAAGAAAAAAGAGAAAGAAGATAATGGGCATCAAACTTTGCTTGGAATTTTGATTTATTTTTAGGGCTCCAGATGAGTGCCACTTTTCCACCAGCATCTCTATTCAGTAAGAGAAGTCTTTACTATTCTATCACTGTGATAAATGTGTACCTATTAACTACTGGGTACTAAAGGATAGTGCCCTCAAACCACTGATAATCCCAGTGGGCAGATAAAAAAGCCCTCAGTTAACAAAATACATAGCAATAAAGGCATAGCACTGTGCAATTAAGATCCAACAGTCTCTGCACTCTTGTTTTTCCTTGTCTTTCCTCTTTTTTGTTGTTGTTAAAGTGACTGTTTCTTGTCAAAGTAATTTGATTAGTAGTAAAATCACAGACTCTTGACTGTTTAGAACTATTGCCTTGGCAATGTATGTATGAAGGCTGTTTTAGGGAAACAAAGCTGCATGCTTGGGACATTGTCTATAAGACATGCTGATGTCATGGCACCTGGAGTGGAAACAGAACACGGATTCATCTGTAAGCCAGTTGGGCTTCAAACATAAGGTTGCCATTTGTTTGCTTGTTCATTGAGGCTTTCTAGTTTCACTATGCCCCTCCTAAAAAAAAATAAAATAAAATGAAGGAGGCTTCGATCCAAGAATACTTGTCTTTCTTGTGCATGCAGCTATTTTTTCCCCACCTTTTCAAAATGTTGGCTATATTGAAAGCCTCAAAGCTTATTAACGTTGACACTGTTTTGTTCTTATGAAGCAGTAAACAATGAGACCACCAAATGAGTTTATATTTTCCTATGATTATAATTACAATTATTATCTAGAGATATGTTCAAGTTTAACACTCAGTTGAAATTTTCTAACTTGGGAAGAGCACATTCCTTTAACAGAGACATCAGTAATACTTGATTTTCATGCCATTTTATAATTTTCTAAGTGTTTTAATTTGGAGCCTATGCCAGATTCAATAAATCTACACAACAACATTATTTATAGATTAAACAATTCTAGCTTATAGATGGTCCCAAAATGAAATGTTTGTTCAAAATAATACAGATCTGAGGCAACAAATATAGCTAGAACTCAGGATTCTGGTCAAAATAACTTTTCCTCAATGTTTAATTTTTATTTTATATTAATAGTAATATTTCAAATGTGCCAAACTACATTCTTTAGACATTAATTATTAAAGGACATAAGATATTCATTAGGATTTAATAAGTGCCGCTTTGCATCACTTGATTATTTGGTTCATTAATTGCACATTTTCTTTGTTATTTTTGATTCCTCTTATCTATTTATGGGATCTTTTCTACTAAAACAACATTAATTCTTAGAGCTGAAAAGAAATATTATGTGTATTATATAATTTCATTAATTGTTGATTTCTGCCAATTCTTTTAATCAGTTTACTTCTGAGTCCATCTTAGACTTTGGTGTCGAGAATTGATGTGATCATTGTTATGCCCTTATACTTAAAGCAAAATTTGAATAAGTTTAGTAAAAATGAAATCACTATCAAACTAGTATTTCATTTATTTTTTTAAGTTTATTTATTTATTAAATAAACTTAAAGAGAGAGAGAGAGAGAGAGAGAGAGAGAGACTCCCAAGCAGGATCCATGCTGACAGTGTGGAGCCCCACCAGGGCTCAAACTCACAAACTGTGAGATCACCACCTGAGCTGAAATCAAAAGTCGGACACTTAAATGACTGAGCCACCAAGATACCCCTAGTATTACATGATTGAAAATTAAAAAGAGATTTAAGGGAATTTCATTTGTAAATTTCTTAGTGATATACTCTGTGTATGTTAAATTTTAACATTTTTCCATATCTGATATTTTCTGAAACTTTACTTAGTAAAACTAATTTAAACACAAGAATATTTTGGCCATAATATACATGTATAAAAACTTCTATATCTTGTTTGAAGCAAATAAATTTTTATTTTTATTGTGTGTCTTAGTTTCTTTTCTTCTCACAATAAATATTTATTCCCATTTGAATTTGTAAATCACTACCCACTTTCTTTATATTCATAGCCTTAGAAAACAAGGTTGGGCTTAAACCAAAATGAAATAAGTCCTCTTTATATTTAGATATACTTTATGAATCTATGGAAATTACTTCAGTGAAAACACCTGGTAAATAAAACTATTCCAGTTCTTTTTGGAGATTATTATGATTCTATTACAATCATGGGCAACGGGTTAGCTAAACTAAGAAACAAAGACAATCACATATTCAGTTCATCCAGGCAAAAGATATAAATCCCCTTTCCATTACAGGAGGATCAAACTCTAACTGCAACGATTTCTACAGTCTCTCTAACATATACCAGTGGTGTCCTCACCGTTTTCCTATATCTTTCTTTGCATCCCCATCTCAGTCAACTTAAACCATCATTCACCTGCTTCAGATAAACTTAAAATTATCTTTTAAATGGAGATTTCTTCCAAAACCAAATTAAATGGAAAACAGAAAGAAGAAGCAGAGAATATTACATTTCCTCTAGGCCCCCTGCCTAATTCTTCTTGGGCTCAGAGCCCAATTTTCATTGAGCCCATTCTGGTTTATTTAAAACCATGGACACAAAGAACAGTCCTTATTATCATGATCACTCAGTCTTATCTAGCTTTGTCATATTCCATAGACCATTTCCTAGTTTTTAGGGGTTTTTTTTCTTTTAATGGCCTTATTTTGCACACAGGATTTGAATGGGCTTGATTGGGTTACTTTTGACAGGCTAACTGAAAAATGCATTACAAATAAGACTACATATTAACTCTTGCTATTTTCACTATCCATTTGAATAGAAGTCTATGCAAACAGCTGTCTGTTTCAATACTAGATTATTTTCACTATAGAATTAACTATTGTTTGACTATGAATGTAATTTTAATCATTAGTTACTCAATGATGATCACCTGACTGTTCTCTGTTCCTGAGAGAAGTCACGTCAACCTTACTGATATCAACCTCTCAATCTGATGAATAAATTTTACTACTCTAAAAACTGAACAGATTTTTTTACTCAGAGAAAGAGTCATGGTGTCATTCTAGTGAAACCATATGAAAAAATGTTACTTCTCTTAGGATAATACATATTTTCAAATAAAATATTCTCACAAATTAAGTAGGCTTACTTCTCAAATCACTCACTTGAAATAAATTTTTATAAAAACCTATTCTATGCTCAATTCCTCATATATAGTACCTAATACTATTTTAAGCTACTACTTATTAATAGCTTACTATGCCAAGAAATTACTATATCAGAAACTAAATATGCTTCATTCTTTTAATTACTACAACACCCTCTAACGTGGAAAGTGACCCTTTACTGATAAGTAAACTGGTTCTCGGAGGTGAATTTACTTGCCCACGTACAAAAATCTAATAAATGAATCAACCTGGCTCAAGTATAGATCCATTTTACCTTCAGTGATATTCCCAATTCTTTGCACTCAGAAAAGCTCCACATCCTAAATTGTATCTCAGGGTCTTTATTCCATGATTACTTGAGCCCAGATAGAATTGATAGCCACAAGACTGTAGAGGATTGGAATAAAATTTGTATTCCTTGGGAGATTTTTAGTTTAAGATGCATATATCAAATGAAAACATATCAGGCAAATCTTTACTGAGGGATGTCCTAATCAGTACTCCTCAAAACTGTCAAATATTCAAAAGCAGGGAAGCCAACAGGTGCTTAAGAAACATGATGACTAAAAGTAATGTAGTATTCTGGATGGGGACCTGGAAGAAAAATGACCTTATATAACAACTAAGGAAATCTGAATAAAATAGGAACTTAAGTTAATAATAATAAATCAGTATTGCTTCATTAATTCTGATAAGTGCATCATACAAAGGTAAGACATTAGTGATAGTATAAACTGGGTATGTGGTATACAGTTCTATCTTCAAATTTTTCTGTAAACCTAAATCTATTCTTTTTTTTAAGTATTTTTTAAAATATTTTTATTTATTTCTAGGAGAGAGAGAGAGACAGCGTGAGCAGGGGAGGGTCAGAGAGAGAGGGAGACACAGACTCTGAAACAGGCTCCAGGCTCTGAGCTGGCAGTCAGCACAGAGCCCGACACGGGGCTTGAACCCACGAACCGCGAGATCATGACCTAAGCGAAAGTTGGACGCTTAACCGACTAAGCCACCCAGGCGCCCCAAACCTAAATCTATTCTAAAATAAGTTTATTAAATAAGTAAAACCTGTGCTACTCTGTAACTCAGTTTTACTAAATGAGACCTATAAACACAATTCTCAAACAACATGCAATATTTTTGGTGAAGACTTACCAGAAACCTATAAGGGTCATTTTATTTGGTGTATCATATCCATGTGCAATATTCTAACCTGCCATTTAAATTAACTTAAGATTTGTTTCATATTTTGTTTCCATCTGGTGGTCACTTTAGTCATATTATTTTTATATAACCTATGTCATTAGTTTTATATTAATCATCAAGGCATAACGTTTCACAAATTGCCTAACTAGTCTCAGTCTCTTTCCTTATGTGTGAAGTGGAAATAACGATAGATATAGCTTACAGATCAAGGTGAGGGTGAAATGAAAGAATTACATCAAGTCCAGTGGAAGATCTTCATATATATAAGTTCTTAAAATAGATTGCTACCCTATTCAAACACCATTTTTGAGTAGAGAATATCACAATTTGCTTCCCTGCCTATAACCATCTGAAAACTTCCAGAGACTATGTGGAACGAATTAGACATAACTCTTTAATATGTGTCTACAAGATGGCCTGAGGCGCATCCGAGTGAATCAGCAAACATGGGTACTGAAGTTACAGTTACAGCACAATTACATGCAGTCACCATTTCTGAAGATTTGCTGTCTCGCTGCTCCAAGGTCATGTTGTTCCTTGTGACTTAATGCCTACCTACACTGTGGTGTTAGCGTCAGCACTTAGGACGTTTATGATCTTTATTTTAAAGTGAGGTTGTATCTCTTTTTTCAATATTTTAGCCAAATGAGCTTTTTGGCTTTGTCTTGGTTGAAATGAGCAATGCACTGGAAACTCCTCTTTGATGGTGCGAGCCTTAGTTCAGAATGCTTTTGTTCTTCTATCTGAAATGGCTTGTCATCCTTCAGGACTACACACTGTCACATATGAGGTGATCAACCCAACTCCCCAAGCAGGCAAGCAGCATTTTACACAATATTTTTTGAGAAAGTGATCTGCATCGGGGATGATTTGGGTTCTTCTCAATCATGGAACTCACTTTCACAAGATGGGGAGAAATTTGAGGCTTATCATTATTTAAAAGGATGGTCACATTCTTAACAAATCAATGTGCCTCTGTCAAGTATATCAATGACTCATAAGGAATAATTTATGTGCTGGGTGTATCTTGTGTATTAATAAAGAATAACAAAGTGAGCAGCCTTTAGAAAGAAAAGAAAAAGAAGACCATGAAAGGTAGGGAATAGGAGGGGTTCATATGTAGAGAAGCAGGTCTATTTTTTTCAGAAACAGTGCTCTAACATGCAAAATGTTAGGGCTGACCTGCAGTGGTAAAATACGTACACCAATTTTTTTCAAAAATGGAGATGAGTGTCTATCCATCCATTATTTACTATTTTTTGCCCAGTTCTTATGAACCATAGCAAATACCTCTGAGCTGGCTGCCACAAACTAAGATACAGAATGTAGCAAGGAGTCTAACCAGGACCTATATGAGGCATGCTGTCCTTGGATTCTTCCTGGGACATCAAGACAATGGAAAGATACCAAGACCACATCTGTTAAGGTCATATATTGCTCTTTTTAAAATGAGATGTCTCTACTATGAAGAAGCTGCCATCTTATTTTCTCAGCCTTTTCTCTTATCATCTTCCTTTATAGAAAATTATGAATACTCAGTCCTCGTGTGAATTACATAAGTAATGTTATAGATATCTTTGAGAGATAAATGAAATAATCTAATCTACAGTTTGTAGCAAAGTACAAAGATATTATCTTTATGGAAAACTCACATCTGTGAAGAGTTGCAAACAGACTGAACCAAATTTCCTGAGGAACAGCCTGGGCCCACATTTACAATCTGGCAATAATCATATTTACTATAAATGATGAAAAAGACCACTTGTGTTGTACATGTAGGCATGAAAGACCTTTAGATACACTTGCTTTTATGGCTTCTGACATGTGGCAAATGAAGTCATATTTTATAGAGTTCAATTCTACTCATTCTCAAATACCACTGAACAGCTGAATAGTCTCTTTTTAAGATCCCTACTTAGGCTAAGCCCAAAACTAGTTTGTAAAAACCAGGTCATTATATGTTGTGCACCAAATTCAATTTACCATTACTTTGCATTTAAAATCATTTATCCACATATATCAGTGGCCATCATCAAATGCTATCCCTATTTTATCAGAGGTCAAAACCTAAACCACAGATCAGACAAATCTGTGTGTGTGTGTGGGGGGGGGGCTGTTTATAGGAAAGACAAATTTTTATTAAAAAATAAGTTGGCTTATGATGTTCCAAATTTTCCGTCCTTTTATTTTTTTCTCATTTCTAACAACAAGTTATATGTCTATTAAGCAATAGCTCTACGAATACGTTCTGCTGAAGGTTTTCATGCTGGTTTGAAATGGCTCTTTCAGCATTCACACGCCAGACTACAGGATTAATGGAGGATATTCAAAGAATATGTACCTGGGACACCTGGGTGGCTCAGTTGGTTAAACTTCTGATTCTTGATTTTGACTCAGTTCATGATCTCATGGTTCACAAGTTTGAGCCCTTTGTGGGGATCAGTGCTTCTATGCTGACAGCATGGAGCCTGCTTAGGATTCTCTCTCTCTCTCTCTCTCTCTCTTTCTCTGCCCCTCTTTCATTCTTTTTCTCTCCCTTTAAAAATAAATAAACTTAAAAAGAAAAGAAAACAAATGATGTACCAAAAGTGAGCATTACTACTGAGGAGTGAAGCCTACTTTATGGCCACGATATATTAATTAGTTCTTTGAAGTCATGTGTATTCATGAATTTAAATGCATATTTAATCGTTATTTTTGTACGATCTGAGGCAAAGATTTAGATCTCCTCTATAAGGAAGAAATGACAATTACTATATTTACCTAGATCTCTGCTTTTAAAAACTAGCATTTATTATTTCTTTGTGTTTGTGTTCTTTTTTAATCAAAACTCACTATATGGAAGTGAAACAGTTTGATTTAGTTTTAGGGACAACATATCCTCTCAAATCCAACTCTTGTCTTCCGGTGAAGAGAACACAGTTCTATATTGTCTGAAAACATTTCCCGTCTCCTAAACTTGAAAGAGACACCTAATAACTGAAATCCAACTTCATCCTAAAAATAAAAAAATAATACACTACTGTTTGCCATTATCTGGTTACTTGCTAATCTACTCCAGAGAAACCAAAATACTTTAATGATCATTAATAAAATAATGTTTGAAAAGTGGCCTGAACCTTTGTATCAATGAAATACATTGTCATCTAACTTAAACGCATCATGTATGTAAATACACATACATATACTTATATAACTCCAGTGACACATACAATAAATATTTAAATTTCACAATAAGCTACACAATCAGGTTGAGTCAACCACATAATTAGTTAGATGCCACTACATCAACTGAGTTCACAGTTTCTGGGAGAAGTTTTTAAATACATTATCAATACATATTTTCCAAAATAGTACTGTCGACACATAGATCTGAATCACCTTTTCATAAATGAAGAACCAAGACCTTAAAACATGCCTTTGCAAGTTTTCATTTATATTCAATACCGGTTCATAGATTTCTAGTTATAGTTCAGGCTGGTAGATTTATGGAGACTTCAAAATTATTATATGCAGGATTTATGATATTATTATATCAAAGTTATAGTCACATACAGACGACAAGCAACGACAGTCATAATACTGACTAGTATTCCTGTGGGATTTGAAGATAACACATACCAAACACTTGAATAAAGTTTCTACTTTATCAAGAGTTAGAAAACAATGCTAAGATTGGGGTGCCTGGGTGGCTCAGTTGGTTAAGTGTCTGACTTGAGCTCCGGTCACTCGGGTAATGATCTCATGGTTCGGGGGGTTGAAGCCCCGCGACAGCTGTGCTGAACGCTTGCTCAGAGCCTGGAGCCTGCTTTGGACTCTGTGTCTCCTTCTCTTTCTGCCCCTCCCCTGTTCATGTTCTGTCCCACTCTGCCTCTCAAAAATAAACAAATATAAAAAGAAAAGAAAAGAAAAGAAAACAATGCTAAAATTATTGTCACAGTCCTTGGCAGATAATGATAAATTTATATTGAAGCTCTACCTTATTGCCTCCTTTCCTCAAAACATTTATTGAAAGTCAATTAAATAGCAGAGTTTTTTTCTCACAAATTAATATGGAGAGACTAGAAGGGTACAGAAAAGTGAACAAAAAATAAGAATGTAGAGTGAAAACTGCCCAGTGTGGGGACCTAAAAGTACTATCAGAGAAGACTTTTCTTAAGGATCTTGATCCCGATCTTGCAGTAGAAGATGAATTTGTCGGGAAAGAAGAAAAGGATAATGACCATTAAGGACAATTACAGCTCTACTTCTAAAAGTTGAAATGGAACAGTAAGAATTATAGATTACATAATGTTTCAAAAGAATTTCAGTCCACTTCCTGTTTCTTGATTGATTGGCTAAGTAAATTAAAAACTCAGATGCATTTTCCAGCTAACTCTTGCGTATGATCTCACTGTCTTCTGTATTTCCAGTCAATAACGAAGATACTTTCTTAATTATTAAAGAGCTGAGGAATCAAGGTTAATGTTTAACAGAGGAACAGGTAGCAGGGCAGTCTATGCATTGGGAAATAGTGAGCAGAACTCATAGTTCAAGGTGTGTGATTCTTAAATCAAACTTCCAGAGTATCTATGGCTTTTTTCCAAGGGAACAGCAAGGTTTACGGAGGAAAATTATGAACCTGAATAAATTATTTCAAATATTCCACCCTTTCTGGCACATTTCCAATCAGATGGGTTCTTTTCCAGCTTAGAGTGTCTATACTCAAAACACACAATACTATTTGTTTGTTTTACTCCAGGGAAATCTTTGCACAACGTTTTCAATGACAGATCACCTATAATGAAGAGAAAAACTTATGGAAGCTTTTAGTAATGAGACGATTAGGATAGCAAACACATGACAAGCTGATCAGTTAAAAATTATAAATTATAAAAATAAATCAGGGCCACTCTGAGGGCTGATAGAACTAAAAAAAAGTTCAGGTTTTTTTTTAGAATTCTATGCCTAAGAAATGAACAGGTAGGTAATAATCACGATATTATGAGAAAAGCATGAATAGCTGATGAAAATAAACCTGGACAAAAGCTTCTATCGCTTTAGGTCAATGAATTTAAGAATACGAGATCACTCCCTGTTTGATCTTGGTGAAATCAGGGATTTCGTTTTCTTTCCATAGGCAAACAGAGCATGCCATGGCAGTGCTAAGGGTGATGGAGGTAGGCGGATGCAGCAGGTACAGGAGAACAGCTAGTGATAAGTGGGATAAGGTGAAAACAAAAACAGGTTAAGAAACAGCTGCACCTGCACCCATTAAAGGCTGGTAATGGCCCCTGGGCCTTGATAGAAACCAGAGCGCTTGACTCCTTGTAATTTGGAAGTTATTTTACAAGCCATTATTGTGCATTTCCTCATGCATGCCTTCCTTTTTATTGTCAGTGGGGGTTTCAAGGAAAACTGCCACAGGGCATTTTTAAAATGCAGAAGATCTGGTGATTTTACTGTGCCTGCCTTTGTTTACCCACGTATTCTAAGTTAACATTTATTTTAGCAATGTAGAACCACCTTGTACCTATTTCCCCATGTGACTTGATTGGCATTTTAAAGCTTTCAGAAGTTAAAATAAATAAATAAACCAGGCACGTACTACTCTCACAAATATTTTTCCTTTATATTTTTAAAGAGGAAAAGCAGGTGTCCTTAGACCACATACACACAGATAAGAGAGGCACAGAGAATTAGTCTGTGTACTTGGGAGTCAGCTTATGTCTGAAGTCCTTACAATAGAATGGTGATTGGTAGGTACAAAGCACAGAAGTAATGCAGGAGGATCACTCAGGAAACTAGAGAATGACCAGAGATGAAGGGGTAGGCTAGGAAGAAGAAAGGCATATGCAAAGGCGGGAAGAAATGAAATACCGTGTGTATGGATATTTCTAAGTAGTTCAATATTTTAGCAGTGCAATTAAACTAATGGTAGCCAATGAACTGCATGGAGGTGTACTGTATTTTTTATCTATGGCCCAATTTACCCCTAAAAGTGAGCTGCTGAAGACAATATAGTTTTATTGTTTCACAGTCTCTGTGAGTAGGAATCTGGGTCCAGCTTAGCTGCTTGCCTCTGACTCAAGGTCTGTCATGAGGCAATAGGCAAGCTGTTGCCCAGGGATGCAGTCATCTCAAGGCTTGGCCGGTCTGATACATCTACTTCAAAGCTTGCTCAAGCGGGCTGCTCTCCACAGGTCGCTAACTAGTCAGCTTGTTTGCCCCCAATCCTCTCCAGTGAGTGATCTAAGAGAAAGTGCCCAAGAAGGAAGTCACTGGCTTTTTATAACCTGATCTCAAGATGGCATACCATTATGTCTACTGGATCCCATTTATTAAAAGTGAGCCACACGGGGCTTGGTCGGTTGGGCGTCCGACTTTCGCTTAGGTCATGATTTCGCGGTTCGTGGGTTTGAGCCCCGCGTCGGGCTCTGTGCTGACTGCCAGCTCAGAGCCTGGAGCCTATTTCAGAGTCTGTGTCTCCGTCTCTCTCTGACCCTAGAGAGAGGGTCACGCTGTCTCTCTCTCTCTCCTAGAAATAAATAAAAATATTAAAAAAAAAAAGTGAGCCACAAAGCCCAACCCAGTCACAAGGAGAAGATTGCCTATGTGCATGAATATTAAGAAGGGAGGATAACTGGGAGCCATCTAAGAGGCTGCCTACCACGAACACATGTGAATTTACTTCCAGGCATGGGTTAAGGTAGCATTGCTAAGGCTGAGGACTTAGCAACCAGAAGAATGTTGAATTGGCCTTGGTGTAAGCCAAAACCTTCTCATAGAACCTTTTCTATTGTTCTATGAGACCAAACTGGTGGCCTCAACTCTGCATAAGGCTAGGAGTTCACTGAAAACTTTGGAGCCGCACCCAGAACTACAGACAGGGTAAAGATGCATCTACCTTCCATTTTTTTATAATCTCAACCTCATCACTGAAGGGCAACAAGCCAACAATATCAACTAGCAACCTTCTTTTTTATATAAGTAATCCTGTCTTGGTTAATCAAACCCACTTTTCCTTATTACAGGATGAAAGGAATTGATCTTATTTGGTTGTATGTGGGTTGGGGAACACTTCTAGGCTGTGCATCTTTTAGAAACTGAGTATACTGTTTGTGCAGAAGTAAAAGCAAGCCATTGAACAAACAAGCAGAAACCAGGAAAAGATAGAATTTGTCTCTCACACTAAGGAGCTTCAATTTATGCTGTTGGCAACATCTGACCTCTGAAGGGGATTACATTTTATAGAAAGCACACCGACAGCTATGTGGAAAGAGAGTGGGCTTAAGGGGTTTGTGGAAAGCATGATCATTTCTCCAAAAGTCCTCATATTTGGGACTAATTTAGGAACTATGATGGACCAGAAAATTCAGAAAGAATGGAACTGAGAGATTTTTAAGAAGCAAAATGCATGGCACTTGGTGACTGACTGAATGTAGAGCATACGAAAGAAGGAAGGGTTCGTGGTCTCCTATTTTTGTTGATGAGGTTAACTGGGAATGCAGAAAAATATAAATTTGAAAGGAATGATAATATGAAAGGATAAGGTATAGGACTCTGAATAGTTTCCTAAGTTTAAGGTCAAAATAAAATGAAGAAAAACTAAAGTAACAATTGTGTTACTGGGGGAAAAAAGCATTATTATTATTATTGTTATTATTATTATTATTTTAAATGAATTCCATAGCTCCATGCTGATAGTGAGGAGCCTGCTTGGGATTCTCTCTCTCCCTCTGCCCCTCCCCCTCTCCAAAATAAATAAATAAACTCTTTAAACAAACAAATAAATAAAATCCATAGTAACATTCTTCAGTCTACCATTTTTTATTTTTTTCCATGATACTTTTTAGTCTATTACTTCTTTGTTGTTGGAATATGTGTAAAGTGCTAAGCCAAAGTTTTGTGGACTTGATATTAGAGAAAAAGCCTCTCAGTTTAGAGAAAATAATAAGTCTATAGGTTTGGAAACATAAGAGGATTAACAAAAAGGATTTTTCTATTGTTCAATAAGTCATATCAGTTGGAAAGTTACTTACTGGGATTTGAAGGATAGTTTTCTTTCCAAACCCTCCTGGAATTTTTTCTTGCTATTCCTTTTTAAATTGTAATAGTTCTGGAGGAAAATTTCTGACATTCATGGTTTTAGACATAGAAACGGTTGTTATTCATTAAATTAAATGCATAATTGAGCTTTTCTTAGGTTGCAAATTAACTGTGGTGAACAGATATTCTATTTATTCATTTATTAATATTGTTATCACTTGAAAATAGTACAAGGAATTTCCTAACATATTTAATCAAATAGTTCACATTTGTTTCCTAGACTGTTTTCTAAATATATTTTCCTTGTCAGTGGATGCCTAAGAGTTCAGGAATCAAGACCTAAGGTTTCTGTCCCAAATCTAACAATAGAATGTACTTGGGCAATATTTTAAAATAAGCTTCCTCTACTCAGTGATAAAAATAATAATAGTTTATGATAATAATGACAATTAGTACATGATATTTAAGGAGTTCTTCCTAAGTAACAGACACTATGTTATGCTCTTTATGTTTGTTACCTTTCTTTCTTTTTTTAAAAAAAAGTTTATTTATTTATTTTGAGAGAGAGAAAAAGCATGAGTTGGGGAGGGACAGAGAGAGAGAAGGAACAAGAGACAATCCCAAGAGGGTTGCAGCACGAGGTTCGAACCCAAGAACCATGAGATCATGACCTGAGCCAAAGTCAGATGCTTAACCAACTAAGTCCCCCAGGATCCCTGTGTGTTACCTTTCTTTAAATTTCTTAACATTTCTATTTGAAAAATTACTAGCCCTATTTAAAAAAGGAGGAAGCCAAGGGGCAAGCTTCCATAAGACAGTAAGTGGTGGAATCAAGATTTGAACTCAGATAGTCTGACTCAAGAGTCCATTACGCCTTACTGCCTCTGCATATTTTTCAAGCATTTTTGTTAGAGTTGTTGTTGTCCTTGAGGCAAAAACATATAATAGTAGGATGTAGGTTAATCCAATTAGTGTTCCACAATCTTTATCCTTTTGGAGGAGTAAAATGAAAGAGGCTGGTTAAATAATTTTCTCAAGATATTCTAGCTATTTAAAATATTACAGTAGTCGGGGCGCCTGGGTGGCTTAGTCGGTTAAGCGTCTGACTTTCGCTTGGGTCATGATCTCGCGATTCGTGGGTTCGAGCCCCGCGTCGGGCTCTGTGCTGACTGCCAGCTCAGAGCCTGGAGCCTGTTTCAGTCTGTGACTCCCTCTCTCTCTGACCCTCCCCTGCTCACGCTGTCTCTCTCTCTCCTAGAAATAAATAAAACATTTAAAAAATATTACAGTAGTAAAGCAGTAAATATAATATTGTAGAAGAAAAATAAGAACATGTAGATACCTTCCTTAAATGACCTGGAATTCTGACCTACGTCATATTTTAGTAGTGATCAAAAAAAATATTTTTTTCTAGAAAGGACACATAGATGTTCTTTCACATGGAGAGTAAATATTTTTCTTAGAATATTGAAATGTTATCTTGGAACATATAGGACATTGCCCTAACTCATGCAGATCTGTTTTCTTTTATTTATTTTTTACTTTATTTTTGCTGGAAGGCTGGGGGTGAAGTGTGAAAAGGGGAAAACAAGATTTTTTTTCCCTGAACTAAATTACTGAACTGAAAGAAAAACAATACAATCATGAAAAGTATTCTTAGACGAGAAAAGACCAATTGATAAACACATACCTGTATCCAACTGCTTTTATAAAACCCCATGGGTGCTGTGGTAACACTGTAAAAACATGGTTTGTATCTTTGAAATATCAGATTTAATTTAAATCAATTTCAAGCCAACTACTTTATTCCACAACTGGTGAGTAACACAGCCAGTCCCCACAATGTTTAAGTTAGTGAAGAAATGGAAAATCAGGGAAAGAACATATGCTAGTCTTGATCTGCTATGGATGTGAAATGCCAAAAGCATTACAAAGAAAGATAGCTCATAACACATTTCAGCACCAGTGAAGTATGGGGGAAAAAAGCTAATCTCTTCTTGATACATTTTGTTTTTTCTTTTCCTTCTCATTCTCCTTATTTGATGGTTACTTATCCAACTGTGAACACGGGTTGAACAAATATATTTGTTTTAATTTAATTTAAGTAGATTTAAAAGAAGTATAGAATAAAATAAGTATGAGATAAACATATATGGAGGCTTTTCAAGAGACTTTTTTCTCTCTTTTCCAATACAGGTTAAACTTACCAAGTATAAATGATTCTATCACATTTATGGGTTAAATTTTTTTTAAATGCAAAAGAAAACCCACCCAAATACTTGAAACTTATAGGCCTCTTCAATATATAAATTTTAATGTTATCACTCTAATTAATATAGAGAGGAAGAGTCCAGGCTTCCAGTTAAACATGACAGATTGAACACACACTGTAGCTGTGCTCCCACTGGAAAGCCTAATGAAATAACAGGAAAGATATACAAACTATATAAATTCATAAGGACAATCAGAACTAGGAAGAAATGAATAAGAAGAGAGAAATCCACAAAACTGTAGAAGATGAAATGCAGACTGTTAAGCCATAGTTAATACAGCAGAAGAGGTTAGTGCCCAAATGTTCTCTGCAGAGGGGAAAGAAAATTAAAGGCACTAGGTGCTTGAAGGTGAGAGTGGATGTGGGGTCAAAATCAGAATTATGTGAAAGCCTGTATGAGGACTAGTTAGAACTACCTTCCATCTCCTCCCTGGCTTTGGCAGCCAGGGAAGTATCCTTCCCTCTTTACCCTGCAAAAGTTTTGAGAAGTCTAAAATACAGGGTCTCTGCAACTCAGAAATCAATCATCCAGGAGGATCAGAAGCCATATTGAAAACAGAATCATGAAAACAGATCTGAAGGTCTGAATAAAAAGACCCCAGTCCCTGCTCCCTTTTTGTTACTTAACCCTCAGGTTGGCAGTGAGATCTATATTTGCCACCTTTTTATCTCCATTATGGGCAGAGGATTAGATAAGTCTTTGCTTGTGAAACTGACCTCTGAAAAGAAAGAATATAACTTGGGCAAGGTCTTCCCTAACTAATCAGTGGCTTCATCACTGGATACCTCCATGATGAGGTATTGGTACCTTTGTACTTTTAGGAAAAGCTAGTCACTGGGATAGAAACTTTCCAAATGGCTTTTTAGTGTCTTTTTTTAAAAAATATAAATGAACCAAGGATCTCTAGATATTGGGGGGTAGCTTCTAACATGAAACAAAGATTATAAAGAAGTCAAACAGAAAAGGAGATTCAGAGGAAATACAGTCTATAAAAAGAAATCAAAATAAAAACCATAATAAAATATGTAAAAGTAATATACTCAAAGAGTTAAGAGAAAGTAGTTCACCCACAATATGAAAAAGAAATTTTCAGAGAATAAGGCAAAACTCCAGGATTTAGAAGAACAATGGAAATAAAATATTCAACATCAAATATTCAGAAAGTGCTTGGAGGTAGTGGTGAATCTAGGATGGGGGCAATGGGAGTTGTCTTACCTGGGAGCAGGCAAGAAGGAGATACACTGTGTGCAAAAAATTTAGCAGTGATAAAATGACTAAAAGTAGAATGTCTTTTTTTTTTTTTTTTTTTTTTTTTTAAGTAGGTTCCACACCCAGAGCAGAGTCCAACAGGGGGCTTGAACTCATGACTCTGACTGAGATCAGGACATAAGCAGAGATCAAGAGTCAGACCTTTAACTGACTGAGCCATGCAGGTGCCCCTAGAATCCTTTTTATTATTTTCCTGAGCCAACAATTCTAAATAATGTCAGTGATAAAGTATTTAAGTATTCTTAGTCACCAGTTTATGTGCAGGCAGCTTTTAGACATTTGTGGCAATTGCTGTTGAGTCTAAGAATAAATAAATCCAAGGAAACAAATATATGAATGGTATTAAAATTTATGAAATTCACTGTGAAACAAAATTTTTGTTTTGTTACTTACCCCATCATTTCTTCTTTTGTATAACTTCGTCTCCTTTCCCCTTTTTCTTTATGAAATTAGCTGATGGCTGGCCTAATTTCTCAATTTTTTTCATAGCAACAGATTTTGATGTGTTAATTAGGTGGACTATTCTTTCATTGTCTACCTCATTGATTGCTTTTATACTTAATAACTCCTCCTTAGGGCTTCTTTGGTTTACTTTGTTGTTTTTTATCTAGGCTCTTTTTGAGGGGGTGGGTATTTAATCCATTTATGCATTTTATTATTTTTAACAGGTACCACTGCATACATTAAAATACACACATATTTAAAGTGTATTACTTCTATTTTACCTGAGTAAAACCCATAAAATCATCCTGACAGTATGGATAATAAACATCACATCACCCAGTTTCTTGGGTTGTTTTGTTTTGTTTCATTTTTACCTTCTGTAACTTTCTTCGTCTCCCAACCCCTCATCTCAAAAGAATCACAGATCTGCTTTCTTTCAATATAAAGTAGTTTCCATTTTTAGAATTTTGCATAAATGGAATCACTTAACACTGTTGGTGGGAATGTAAACTGGTGCAGCCCCTCTGGAACAGTGTGGAGGTTCCTCAAAACATTAACAATAGAACTCCCCCATGACCCAGCAATAGCACTGCTAGGAGTTTACCCAAGGGATACAGGAGTGCTGATGCATAGGGGCATATGTACCCCAATGTTCATAGCAGCACTCTCAACAGTAGCCAAACATGGAAAGAACCTAAGTGTCCATCAACGGACGAATGAATCAAGAAGATTTGGTATATATATATGATATAATGTATATCATATATATATACCATATATATGACCATATTTCATTCTTTCTCATTGCCATGTCATATATGGTGTATATATGTGTGTGTGTGTGTGTGTGTGTGTGTATGTGTATGTGTGCGTATGTTTTATGTATATACATGCAGTGGAATATATATACAGTGGAATATGACATGGCAATGAGAAAGAATGAAATATGGTCATTTGTAGCAACATGGGTGGAACTCGAGGGTGTTATGCTAAGTGAAATATGTCAGGCAGAGAAGGACAGATACCATATGTTTTCACTCATAAGTGGAAAAGGAGAAACTTAACAGAGAATCATGGGGGAGGAATAGGGGGAAAATAGTTGTGGAGAGGGAGGGAGGCAAACCATGAGAGACTCTTGAATGCTGAGAACAAACTGAGGGCTGATGGGGGTGGGGGAGGGGGGACGGAGGGTGATGGGCATGGAGAAGGGTACTTGTTGGGATGAGCACTGGGTGTCAAATGGAAAACAACTTGGAAATAAACTATAAAAGAAAAAATGGAATCATCTATGGAATCGTTTACTTGACTTCTTTCACTCAGTGTAATCACTTTGGGATTCATCCATGTTGTGTAACATGTATCAGCAATTCATTTGCTTTTTGCTAAGCAGTATTGCCTTGGATGTCTACACCACTGCTTCTTTATCCTTCAGCCTCTGAATGGACATGTGGGTTGTTTCCAGTTTGGGGATGTTATGAATCATGCTCCAATGACCATTCATGTACAAGTTTTTGTATGGGCATATCTCTTTCATGACTAATTAGGAAAATGGCTCAGTCATATGGTAGGCATATGTTTAACCTTTAATAAACTATAAATTTCTCCAAAGTGATTGTATATTTTACATTTTAGCATTTTCTTAGTGAGACTACTGATATTGAACATCTTTTCAAGCACTTATTTGCCATCCACCTGCTTTCTTTGGTAAACTGTCCAAATATTTTACCTGCTTTTATTAGCACATTGTGTATTTCCTAAGCAGTGAGTTTTGAGAATTCTTTATTCTGGATACTAGGTTTTTTTTTTTTTTCCAGATATGTGTTTTTACAGTGTTCTTTCTCCGTAGGTGATTTGCCTTTCATTCTACTAAATATCATTTGAAGAACAGACAGTCTTATTTTCCATAAAGTACAATCAATCAATTTTACTTTTATGGATTATGGATCTACATTTGTTAGAAAACCCACAATTTGTCATTATTTTTGGTTTAAACAGTTTATTATATTTTAAAGATATTTTAAAATTTTCCAAAAAACTCTTTCAATTTACCAAGGTACTTATCATTTCTTACATTCTTTCTTTCCTTCTTTCTTTTTCTTTCTCTGTTTTCTTTCTTTAATTTTTCTTCCTTCCTTCCTTCCTTCCTTCCTTCCTTCCTTCCTTCCTTCCTTCCTTCCTTTGAAAGAGAGAGAGAAAGCGAGAGAGAGCGAGAGCATGTGTTGGGAAGAGGCAGAGAGAGAGAATCCCAAGTGGGCTCCACGTTACCACTGTAAAGCCTGATGCTGAGCTCGATCCCACACAGTGCGATATCATGACCTGAACTAAATTCAAGAGTCGTGTGCTTAACTAACTGAACCACCCAGGCACTCCTGATTTCTTATGTTCTTCATTCCTTTGTATAGATCCAGGTTTCTATCTGGTCTTATATTCCTTCTGTTTGAATGACTTCTTTTTAACATTTGTTATAGTACAGATCTGCTGGTGATGAGTTATTTCAGTTTTCCTGTGTATGACAAAGTATCTTGCCTTCATTTTTTTTTATGACAGCTTTGTTGGATAAAATAATTTTAGCTGGACAGGTTTTTCCTTCAGTTCTTTAAAGATGTTTCTCTACCATCTTTCCACTTGCATTGTTTCCTACCAGAAATGCACTCCCCTTATCTTTGTTTCTCTGCATAGGAAGCATTTTCTCTCTCCTTGCTGCTGCTACTGCTTTTCAAATTTTCTGTTATTGGTTTTAATTAATTTGACTTTGATTTCCATGATGTCATCTTTATATTTATTACACTTAGGGATCATTGAGCTTCTTGAATCTGTGGGTTAATAGATGCCATCATATTTGGACATTTTCAGCCACAATCTCTTCTCATACATCTTTCTCTCCTTTGTGAATTCATATTACATGTGTATTAAACTGTTTGTGAAGTTATCCTGCAGCTCACAGAACTGCTATAGATTTTTTTCATTCTTTTTCTCCCTGTGTTTAATTTTGGTTAGATTCTATTGTTAATTCTTTAAGTTCACTAAATGGAAAAGTTCATTTTTTCCTAAATGTCTAATCTAATGTGTAATCTGCTATTAATCCCATTCAGTGTATTTTTTTCATTACAAACACTTGTTCTTATCACTAGAAGTTCAATTTGGATCATTTAAAAAACAGCTTCCAACTCTTAGTAAGTTCTTAAACAGATAGAATACAGTCATAAGAAATATTTTAATATCATTGACCATTTATTTTATCATCTGTTTCAATTCTGAATCAGTTTTGTTCATTTTTCTCCTCATTTTATAGAAACTATTATGTATAGCATTTTTCTGTTTCCTTGTATTTTGGGTAATTTCTATTAGATGCCAGACATTGTGAATTTTACCTTTTGGGGTAAATTTGGATATTTTTGTATTCCTGTAAAAAATTTTGACCTCTATTACAGAAAGTGGTCAATTTACTTGGAATTAGTTCTATCTATTCAATTGTTGTTTTTAAGTTTTGCTACGTGGTGCTAGAGCAACATTTAACCTCAGGTTAATTTTGCTTACCTACTGAAGCAAAACCTGATGCTCTGTGAGTGGTGAGATTTTCCACTCAAACTAGTGGTCTTGTGTTGGTTTTAAAAATTGTTTCTTTTCATCCATTCAGGTAATCCATTCCCCTTACAGCAGATAAGCTACACACTGTCTTCCTTATGCTCGACTCAGCGCTTGAGGGGGACCCTCTACAGATCTCAGGCATCTCTCTGGGCAGATCACTCTTTTCCAGTCTACTGGCCAGTGAACCACAGCCGCCTTGGCCTCTTGAGCTTTATCTCCTACCAGCTTTATCTCCTCAACTCGTGGAGACTTCCAGGCTCTGCCTGGCTTCTTTCTCTCTGAACTGCAACCAAGACACTTTTTCTGAGGAAGTAATTTGGAGACATTGTAGGACTCACCTCATTTATTTTACATTTCTCAGGGATAACTGACCGTTTGCTCTGATACCCAAGTCATGACAATCACTGTTTCATATTTTTTTGTACATTTATTTAGCTGTTTCATGAGGGAGGTAAATCTAGTTACAGTCACATGTGAAATCCCTTAACTGTTTATAAATCACCCTGGGCTGCTGTTCCCTTCGCATGCTTCTCCTTCCAATTCTCCACCTGTGCATTAAGACAGCACCAAAGGTGTTCACCGATTTTTTATTCCTTCATTTTTTTTGTGTGTGATAAAAACATGGAGTGCTTTGAAGTTTCTTCTGATTACTATTTAAATATATGTTTTTCCCCTGATATGTAGTATTTTAATTATTATCACTGCTTAGAAATTCTATTATTTCAGTTTATTTTTCCCTTTGCATTTGAGAATTAATAGATTTCATTTTTAATTTACAGATGAAAGGACTTTTTTGTCTTCAGTATGTCAATAATTTCTAATTTTATTGTCTTGTCATCTTGTGATTTAATTGTTTTTTTTTTTTTTTTTGGTAATATTTTCACTTCAGGAAAATAATTGATGTTTTATTTGTGACCTAGTATATGGTTAATCTTTTATTCATTGATTTTTTTTTAGGGCAGGGTCCTTTTTTTTTTTTTATAATGTTTTATTATTTATTTTTGAGAGAGAGAGACAGAGTGTGAGAGGGAGAGAGGCTGAGAGAGATACACACAGAATCCAAAGCAGGCTCCAGGCTCTGAGCTGTTAGGACAGAGCTTGATGTGGGGCTCAAACTCATGGTCTGAGAGACCATGACCTGAGCTGAAGTCGGCGCTGAACCGACTGAGCCACCCAGGTGCCCCTGGTTAATCTTTTAAATAGTAATCTGTTTTTAAGTTCTTCAATACTTTTCAAACCGCCTCTTTGACTTCCATTAAATTCCCTAATCTCCCCCTACCATTGCTGACTCTTAACAACTGTTCCAAAATAGTATCTAGAGACATGTCTCCTGTATGTTCATACTGATGGAAATAGCTATTTTAAGCACATTCCTTACTGACGAAATCCTTTCCTTTCCACTTGTATATTCTTAAATTCACCAAAAATTTGTTGATCTTAATGTGGGTACCATAGATACCGTGATAAAGACCTGGGTTTTTGGCCCAGAGGAAGCATGGTAATCCGTCCTGCTTTTGTCTCCTTGAGTTTTACTAGAATCTCTCATGGGTTTTTTTCCATATTTTCACAGACGATGTTGCAAGGACTTACTACTGCCATAGACTGTTACTAAAATAAATGAAGGCCCTATCTAGAAAAACTATGCTGATGATCACCAGTAACAAGATTGTATATCATCTTCATCTCTTCATGTTCTCTCTTCCCTTTCCTAGAGTTACAAAAATTCAGGTTTTAATAATTAGTAGGGCACTACTATTACCAACTGTAAAGGAAGAGCCAGAGAAAAATAATGTATATCAGCAAATTAATATATAATTATAATAGTAAAACTAAAAATGGTTAAAAAAATAGTGATTAACAATGAAAAGGTATTTGTGAAATGGGGAAGTCAAATGTTTCAACTGACAGATAGTTACAATCCTAATATTTTATAAAAGTAAAACTTCATGATTAATGGAATTGAGCTCCTGACTAACTTTACCTCTATTTTTACTTGTACAACATGGTGATAAAAATATCAGTCTTATGGAGTTGTTAAGATCAGAATTAATGAGTTACAAAGGCTTTCCTGACACATAGCAGGCATTGGATACATGGTAGTTCTTCTTTTTATTATTATTAATTCATTCTTTCATAAATATGGAAATTTAAAAAATTAAACAATGATCCTAAGACATAAATAGCTTATAGGCCTTTCCAGAATACATTTTAGGGGAATTGAGATGTTTTGTCTACCAGTAGTTGGAAAGAAAGAGTAGTAGTCATCTGTGATTTCTGCTGACCTGAGTTTATTTCCAGTAACACACAGTGGTCACAACAAAGCATTCAAGTATGACTTTGTATATCTCAAATGTCATGGGAGAAGTTGGAACTACATAGGAGAAAATCATTGCCAGACGTTCTGCTTCTCTTCTCTTACTTAAAAACAGCTAACTCAACTCATCCTTCAATTTTCTGCTTAAACATGCTCACTTCCTCCGTGAGGGCAGCATCCCCTTTAGACTGGCCTTCTCTAAGTGGTCCTATGCCCTTATAGCACTTTCCTCTATCATAATATTCATCACAATTTTTTCACAGTTATTTTTTAGTTGTACTTTTTCACAGTATGTTGCAAACTCCATAAAAAGAGAAGACACGTCTGTTTTATTCAGGACAGCTCCACCACCAAGCAGATAGTTTGGCACAATGTTGACAACTCAATAAATATTTATTGAGTACATGAATGGGTAAATAAATAAATTCTCTAACAAAATTAAATTTATGTGCAAATTTAAGTTTAGGGCCCAAGGTAGTTCTAGAATCTGGTTCTGAGGCTGTCAGCAAAGAATATGTAAACACACTCTTCCAAGGATTTTGATGGAATGAGACAATGTTATTTGCATCCCCAGAGCAACCTCTCTATCATTGATAATTATCATAGACCCTCAGAGATCTTCTGGATAGTATTGCTTTGGAAACAGTTAGGACTCCTTAATCCAAGCTACATACTGAATGCATATATATTCAGATTCAACTAAACTACTTTGTAGAGAACTACGTGCCAGACTAAGGGCTATGTGTTTTATCATATGATTTCACTCAATGGCACAAACTTTAATGGTGCAGGATAATCATTTCTATTCTAAATAAGGAAAGTGGCTACAAAAGGTATCATGACCTGAACAAAGTCATTTAGCTTGTTAGAAGAAGAACCAAGATGCATATAGAAGATTTAAGCTCCCATGGTGGGAGTGAATGTTTTAGGGTAAGATCCAGTAATGTGATTATGCTCCACTTGTTTTTGCATGGGGGTAGGCAGGTCTGAATGTGTCATCCATGAGCTCAGCTGAAGCCCAAATGAACTGCTTATCTTAGGAATCAGAGCTATTCTTACTGACAGTCACACTTGCTCTCAGACATTAGATATTTAAGCATCTGAGCTTAACTTTCCTTATCTGCAAAGTGAAAATACTATGTGCCTTGTTTCTTTCACATGATAATTGGGAGGAGCAATAAGATAACCATACAGAAGTCACATTGTATTAATGTAGTACTTCCAAGTTTTAAAGGCATTATTAGCACAGCTATTCTCTTACTCTGTTCCTATTTCGTTGAGTAAGGTTTGTTGTCTTTTTTATTTTTGCTTAGAGGTTATGGACTTATAGGTTACTATTCCTGCATTCCGTCGTGCTATGAACATTATCCCAGAATGTTTAAAAATAAGATATTTTCAGATTCTGACATAATGAAAATTAAATCAGGTTCCCAGAAAAATAACAACTGCTTACATTAAACATTTGTTATGTCATGATTATCATTAAAATGAATGCAACTTCAAGAAGCTTTGATGGAAATCAAAGCTTGACTTTTAAATATAGCTCTGCCTTTATTACCATCACAGCTTTCATTTTGAAATCCTCATCAATAAAATGGAAGTAATAAACTCAAACCTTAAAGCCATCAAAGTCCATCAAATTGTGAATGGCAAAGTTATGAAGAGTATGCTGTACTCACATAGTTCATATTTAAGCAAGATATACATTCAAAGGAAAATGTAGTTTCTATATTTGAAACCAATTTTTCTTTTTAAAAACGTTTTTTTATTCTGAAAAGTGCTTACTTATAATTGATGATTAACTAATCTGATGAGCAATTTCTTTGACAATACACTGTAGGCTCATTTTGGCTTTTCATTAAGTGCAATATTTATGAAAACCCTAAGAATATTAAAAAGGTATGCAATTTCCACAACAGAAACAACAACAACAAAAATGACTTATGCCATCACAAAATAGAAAACAAAACTTTTTGTAGAATAAATTGTTTGATCTTAATCTACAAAAAGGTTTGTTTTTGGGGCACCTGGGTGGCTCAGTCGGCTAAGCGTCCGACTTTGGCTCAGGTCATGATCTCACGGCTCAGGTCATGATCTCACGGTTTGTGGGTTCGAGCCTCGCATCGGGCTCTGTGCTGATGGCTAGCTCAGAGCCTGGAGCCTGTTTCAGATTCTGTATCTCCCACTCTCTCTGACCCTCCCCTGTTCATGCTGTCTCTTTCTCAGAAATAAATAAAACATTAAAACATTAAAAAAAAAAGATTTGTTTTCTATAGTAATCTATCAGCAGCAAACATACCTACATATTGCCAGGGTTTTCAGGGAGATCAAAATATATCTGAGGTAAGCCAGCATGTCACTTTTTTCTCCTCTTAAAGGCTGGGTCATATAAAGGTGCAAAAATGCTTTGTGTTTCTTTTACTATGTCCCACCCAAACCACATAGCCAAGTTCCAGTACCATGATGTTTACATAGTGAACTTCAAACACCTAGTTCCTAATTTGGATTGATCAGAACATCTTCAAAACATCTGCCCAACTTGGTACACTGCCCAGGAGGCCTAATAACTTTTTAGAAGAGAAAATGTGATTTATTGGCTTAGACAGGGAACTACCTGGAAAATCATGAGGTTTTAACATGACTATCAGTACTCGTTACTTTGCCAAGAGTAAGCCACGTGGAATGTAGTAAGAACTCTAGGCAGCTTTAAAATAAACTCTTTGATTAAATGCAATTATAAGAAATTGTCAGCTGTTAGAATTGATATTTTTCTTTGGAATATGTAAAAAGTCATCAGTGTCGGAAGTACGATTAGTAGATTTCTAAACCTGACTTCATTTTCCTACATGGTATGTTCTGGAGGTAATGGGAAGGACTGCTTTCTCCAAACTCTATCTGCCTTCCAAGTCCTGGGATACTTACAATCTGATTTCCAAACAGGTCTCATAAGACTTTCTTCAGGGAAGGGGCACGGTAGGGGGATAACATAGGAAGACAAATCGGATTATTGTCCAATAGCATCAAGGGAGAGCATTTTCCTTGGTGGGTTCACCATAACTCTGGACCTATACCTGGTGTCTTGAACTTAGAAATTTGATTTGTGCGCATTCTGGAATCACTTGTGGAACTAACTCACATTAAGCAAAGCTACAGATCTGTAATGGATAAAACTAGATGCTTTTTTTAAGGATTAATTGGAGAACTATAACTGCCCATGTATCCAGGTCCTTCATCTTTTACCCCTAGAATTCTCTTCAGGCAGTCTAACTGCAATAGAAGTCAAATTATAATCAGAAGTCTGCTTTGAAGGATGGAATCTGGAAAGGCTTATTTATTATGTGAATTGAATGCTTAAATTCATCACATCAAATGACTATGTAAAAATTAGACACTAGAGGGGCACCTGGGTGGCTCAGTGGGTTAAGTGTCCGACTTCAGCTCAGGTCATGATCTCACATTTTGTGAGTTCAAGCCCCACATCAGGCTCTGTGCTGACAGCTCAGAGCCTGGAGCCTGCCTCCGAGTCTGTGCCTCCCTCTCTCTCTGCCCCTCCCCTCTCTGGCTCTGTGTCTCTCTCTCAAAATAAATATATAAACATTAAAAGTAAAAAATAAAAATCAGAAACTTGAAACCAAAAAATAAATCAGTCAACCAATCAATCAACAAATAGAAATGAGAATTAGTCCTTTTAGGAAATCACCCTTTCCAAATACTCCTGAAGCCTCTCTTTTCTCCTCTGTCGTTCTCTCTCTCTAGCCCTCCAGGAGGAATATACCACTGAGTCACTAAAAAGTATACTTTTCAAATCAGTTTCTCAGATAACTTTTATTCCAAGAACTCAAGGAGACAACATTAGATCACAGATAACCTAGCGACAAGGATGAAAGGCTACAGGAAATAGGGTCAAGAGGTAAGAAATGCTGGAGATATATTTTACTACTTCAGAAGTCTTGTTTATTTGCTTGTTGTGTCTGTGTTTTCACTACTTCATAAGTTCACTAGGGCCTGTTTGGTGGCTTACTTCTGTTTGGGTATGAGCAGCTTCCTTCCCTGGAGTTCAGGCACCCATCAAAATGACTGCAAACGTGGAAGTGAAGTGCATCTCTGAAGCCGGGGCAAAAGTCCCAAAACCCATTTAGTCTGATTACTTTAAAAGAGAAATGTATTCCGTTTTTCCTTCTGAAAGGCATCATTTCATTATTTTAGGAAAACTTGGCTATAAATACAAGAAGCTTAATTGTGTACCATAGTCATTAAGACCAGAGCTCTAAAAAAGATCTGACTTTTGGAGTCTCAGCTCACCCATGTCCTGGTTGTGTGTCACTCATTCCCTGGTTCTCTAACCATGGTAGTAGCGAGAGTACCTAACTCACAAAGTCGTAGTCAGGATTGCACTGGAGCAGACAGAGCCTCGGCAGAGTGCCAGGCACATAGTGAGTGCTCCAGAAATTTGGCTGGCTGCTAATGTTCCTGTTGTTGCTATTGGTGATGTCTTTGTGGATTCTTCTCATATCCTCATATTCTTCCCATATTATAGAAAACAAGTTATTCCCTATGGAATAAGAACAGCCTTATTCAGACTGTTGGATCGTCTCTTGCCTGGCCTCTTGCCTTAAAGTCTAATAATGATCTTCTCAAAGTTGTACATAACTGCCTATTGTACAACTGAATATGTAATTCTCCTGACTGCAACTTGTCAATGATTCCCTGCATAGATCAAGCCCATTAACAGGATACTTGGAGCCAAGCTTTTGCCCAACCCTCCAGTCTCTTCTTTTTAGCTTATGACCCATCAACACCATTAACCTTTAGTCCTTTACATATTGTTCTGTCTCTCACTTCCATGCATTTGCCCCAGTCTCTCTGTTCTCCTCAAATGTTCTCTCATCCCCTATCAGGTTGGCTCCTGCATATCCTTGAAGAGTCAATTCTTACGTCCTCTCCGAGCCCCTAACTCAATGGCTGGCCCACTACTACCCCTTGCCATGCTTTAGTGTTTGGCACACTGTAGACTCTCAAAGAATGAATGGATGAAAGGATATCCCGTTTGAAAGGATACCTAGGTACAGAAAGATAAAGAAATGGAGACACAAGAAAGTTCACATTTGTAGGTTTGAAATACAGTGTTGGTCAGACTGTGAAAAGCAGTCTTAATATATATAAACATAGCAGAAGTTTCAGTGCCATGTTTTAAGTTTATATTGAGAGAGGAGAGGGGGAGAGAGAGAGAGGGAGCATGGTAGGGACAGAGACACAGAATCCCAGACAGTGAAATCATCACCTGAGTCAAAATCAAGAGTCGGATGCTTAACTGACAGGGCCATGCGAGCACCCCTTGGTACTATTTTTTAATGATGAATGGATCATTTTAGGACAAACTATTCAGTGATGTGTTAAACTCATCAAGCTATTATAAAAGGAGGAATCATTCTAAACCATTTCTATATCTATTTTTAAAAAGTCTGTGGACTTTTAATACAATTCGTTGCTAATCTGAAAGCTTAGAGTACACTCCTTTTAGTGAAGAAAGTAATTGGAAATTTTAAAGTATGGATTATACAGTCACTTCAACTGACTTACACATTTAATTTGCTCAAGTCAAAATAAGATTTTTCATACAGCCAATACCACAAGCTCAAGTTAGTAATAAGAAATGAAGATTGCCATTGTTAGTTGGTCTTTGTCATACTTTTTGTTATTATATACAACCTAGATTTGAGACCTAGTACTTACTAAAGTTTTTGTTAATACATAGGACTAAATGAAGCTAGTCTAACCTATCCCAGCTGTACTGGGTTTGGAATATTATCAGTTGCACGAATGTAGGGTGTTTTTTCAGTATGCTAAACAGCCATAATTCAGATAGCACTCAAGAAGCAGATATTGGAAGATAATGGTTCTGAGGACGGCATGGCTGTGAACAAAATACCAAGTGCCTTAAGTATGTAAATGAGGCAAGTTGTCATAGATTTTTTTTTTACCCTTAGTTTGAGAGAAGTGTGTTTATCTCATAACCATAGTCTCTACATATGTGAACCTTCCTAGAAATTTGACTTAATTAAACTTAGGAGAAGTTTTTGAATGACATTTCAAACTAGGTAACTATTGCTTCCTCATTACTGACATTAGAATTCAACCACGGAGGATCCTCCATTTTAGAAATGCAAGCAAAGGATGTAACTTTAAGCATTTAGATGAAAACTCTGACTTTACTCGTTAATCTGCTTTAAGAAAAATGGAATTAATTCACAGAGCTTCTGTTCTCTAATGTGTGGGTGAAGAAATATCTCTTAAGACTACTAGAAGGGTCCAATCTTGCAGCAGCCTCATCTTGATAAAAGGTAGCAACGAATTTTTCTGGCATAATTAGAAAACATGTTAGTCTAGGTGAGAACATCTCCCAGATGACCAAATATTTCTACTTTTTAGGTCTATACTTTTTAAAATAACAACAGTAAACAATAGTTGAAGGAAGTATGGTTTAATGGGAAGACCTTCACCCTTGGATCCAGTTAGATGAAAATTAGGCCCCACTACTCACAAGCTTTAGACAAAGCATTTAGCATCTTTCCGTCTCAGTTGCATCATTTGTAAAATAAACATAATGTTACACAATTACTGTGTATGGTTATTCTGAGGGTTAGTCTCAGGCACATAAAAGGAGCCCCAAAATAATCAGTATTATTGTTCACTCTATCATTATATGTAGAGACTGATGGAATTTTAGAGCCAAAAAAAAAAAAAAAAAAGACACTAGAAACAAAGGTACAGAGGCCTTAAATCCAAATGCTAGCAGAGGCAATCTAATGGCACAAGTAAGGGGGACAAAGTGTGGCCTGGTAGAATCAGGGAATATACAAATGCCACTTGAAGACTTTTATTCAAAATCTTTTAGACACTAGGCACAAGCGCATCCACAAAAACTCACTTCTGCTCTTCAAATTTGTTCCCTGGCCGTTAGCCTGTAATGCTTGAGATTTTGACATGATTATTTCAAAAGCAAGAAAGTCACTGCTCAGAGAGACCGGTGATTGTCCTCATCACTCAGCAGCTTAGTGGCAAGGCTGGAATTAGCATCTGTTTCTCCAGGGTGTTTACTCAAGCTTCTTGCTTTCAGCCCCAAGTTTGTCTCTTTCTGGAATCCCTAAGAAATCTAATTTCCTTTTCTGGTTTCTACATGTTGCCTTCTTTAGACAAAGTTAAATTCATTTTCTTCAACCATCCTGGCCAGTGAGAACACAATTTCATCTACCTCTACATTGGGCCTCAAATAATGAGGCTCAGATAAAATGCTCTCCCAGCTCACATTCTTCTGAGTTTTCAACCCTGAAGATAACTGTTTATTGGGTTTTCTTCCCTGTGTAAGCCTCAATTTCTAACTCCTCCAAATTTCTTTCAGCTACACTATTATCACCACTGCCATATGTAATGCAATCTTGATTTACCTTTCTCATTGTTCCGAGGTCTGTATCTCTAACTGCACTCAGATGAATCTGATAGTTGCCTATTAATCACTGATTTTTTTTTTTTTTTGCTTATCAGAGATTTGAGGAAGTCAGACAGTTGTGTGCTACTTATTGTATATGGATAGCTATAATGAATAAGTATATAGGTTCTAGTATGTCCTGGCTAAATAACAGCTGTGATAGTTGCAAACATTCATTATGTACTTAGTAACTGTCATAGGGACTTTCCATGCATTAGTTCATTTAATTTCTACATTAGAAAGTAGGTGCTAGTGGGGCACCTGGGTGGCACAGTCGGTTAAGTGTCCAACTTCCGCTCAGGTCATGATCTCGTGGTTCATGAATTCAAGCCCTGTGTTGGGCTCAGTGTTGACAGCTCAGAACCTGGAGCCTGCTTCATATTTTGTATCTCCCCCTCTCTCTCTGCCCCTCTTCCACTCACAATCTGTCTCTCTCAAAAATGAATAAACGTCAAAAAATTAAAAAAAGAAAGTAGGTGCTAGTATTATTCCCACTTTACAGATGAGGAAGTTGAGGCATATAGACATTAAGCTACTTGCCTGAGGTCACACAGTTTTAAGACATGGAAGTCTGCTCCAGAGCACATGCCTTTAATTATTACACTCAGATCTATCTTGAAACATATTCGTATTATTTAAGCAAAAGTTATATTAGGCTAAAAGAATTTTAAGTAAAATGAGAGTCCCCATTACACATGGGTCCAAACTCTCTCCATCTTTATATTTTCCTCAGCTCTGCCTTGAGCAATACAATATTGAAACAATATACCAAGACTTTGCACATCACCACCAACATGAGCAACATATGGATCACTGTATGAAATGTTGACTTAACAAAACAAACTTCTTGATCAGCCAGTCTGTTCCACCCTGTGCCTAATGACCTCAAGGAACCAGTCTGTGTTTCTCTTACATTTTATCTAGCTTATAGATGACAGAAAACCATGGGTCCTTTGCTGAATCAGATGTTTCAGCATCTTCAGTGCTAGGGGCAGGTGAAATATGGGCCCATTCAGATGAAGGGAAGAAACTTACTCAATAAATCTTCTTAATCATAGAATTAATGATTTATATCAAACAATGAATGAGAAGGGCCGCAATACATAACAGTGCTTATGATATTTAAGCCAGATTATTTATATGTATTACAGGCTTATACTTGTTTGCAAATCAGGCAACATTTTTTTTTTTTTTGTCTTTATGCTTTTCAAGAGCATCATTTGCTTTCATTTACCCATACGACAGAGAGGCTGTAAGTCAAAATGTCTTTCAGAGAAGCCACATCCTTTAATAAATGTAAAACATATGGAAGACTAAAACAGTTAAACTCTAAAAAGAAATATGAGTTTTTCTAGCTACTGACTGATATCTAAATGAAAAAGGATTTGGCTATAGAAATATATTCGCTTTAGTTAAAAACATTTATTGGGCTCATTTTGGTTTAGCATATTCTCTTCCAGCTATTGAAAAAAAAATTGAGATTGTTGATAGCCATAGTATTTATAATAGTAAAACAGAGTTGACATTTATTTTGTGTGACTTTTACAGTTTTAAGGCTGCTGATATTCTACAGATCGAATGGCAAATTAAACCATACCCTGGTTCCCTATAATAATCTTCAAAACTGTTTTCCTTTATATTTGAAAACAATGCTTATAGTAATCTATTTCAACATTTTTATGCTGTAATTTTATTTTTGGTAACTGAATGCTTAAATTCAAGAGCACTTTCTCATGATGTATCAGCCTGAAATGTTACCTGTTTTTGAGTACACTATTATTTAGACAATTTCTGTTTGTGAATAACAATACAGAGAGTTTATACTATCACGATTTTGAAACTTGCCTAAATGACTCTCTCCATTGAAAGAAACCTATTTGGACAGATCTACATGTACTATTTTTAGTATGTTAAAAATGCTAACATCGGGGCGCCTGGGTGGCTTAGTCGGTTAAGTGTCCGACTTTCGCTTAGGTCATGATCTCGCGGTTCGTGGGTTCGAGCCCCGCGTCGGGCTCTGTGCTGACTGCCAGCTCAGAGCCTGGAGCCTGTTTCAGTCTGTGACTCCCTCTCTCTCTGACCCTCCCCTGTTCACGCTGTCTCTCTCTCTCTCTCCTAGAAATAAATAAAACATTAAAAAAAAACCTTTAAAAAATGCTAACATCAAAGGCATTTTATTCATAAATAGTTTACACTAATTTAAAATAGAATCCTTACAAACCTTATAAGAAAAATACCAACCACCAGTCTTTCCCAGTTGAATTTTGCTATGAAGAGTATAATTTGTCCTGCAAATAATACATTGAATCCTATAAAGAAAATGTCAGGCATTATATAGAATGTTGGACTCATTTCTACTTACATTCAGTAATACTGAATGAATTTAGGATACATTCGAATAAAGAGCAAAAAGACAAAGGAGAAATCTGTTTCATACTAGGATTGAACTCTTACCTTGGTGGTCTGCAAAGGAAATGAAAACGTAAAAACATAAAGCATAGATAGATCAAGGGGCGCATGGGTGGCTCAGTTGGTTAAGTGTCTGACTTTGGCTCAGGTCATGATCTCACAGTTCGTGAGTTCAAGCCCCATACAGGGCTCTGTGCTGACAGCTTGGAGCCTGGAGCCTGCTTCATATTCTGTGTCTCCCTCTCCCTCTCTCTCTCTGCCCTTTCCTTGTTTGCACTCTGCCTCTCTCTCTCAAAAAATAAACATAAAAAAACCTTTTTTTCTTCAAGCATAGATACATCAGTCCTTTCTTTCTAGCTGGCCCAAAAAGAGAAATTATTAAAAGCTAACAGAAAAACCCTGTGTATACATCTAACATTCAAACTGAAAATCTCAACAAATGTAGGAACTTAACTGAAAAACATGCCAAGTGTTGGGCTTGTGGGTGAGTAGTTGCCACCCGGATATATACTGATAAATTTGCCGTTCCTGATTGCCACTGATACAGAGTCTGGGTTTCCTGATCTGGAACCAATAGTCCAAAGATACCTGTTACTTATGGATGATGACAATAGATAGTTTCTGATTTGTGTTACCTGGACCTTCTGAAAATCCCTCCTCAGATTCCTAAAAATTTCTTGCCTCTAAAGACCACTCAGTCTAATTCACCTCAGCAAGAGTAGCTATGGCAAATGACTACATGTCCCATGGTACTTTCCCAATCTAGAATAGATTACTCTTTTACTCCAATTTTGTATTTGCTACATAAATAATTATAATTTAGCAAGATGTGTGAATCAATATTCAAAGTTGGAAATCATGGCATCACTATGCAGATAAGATACATAAATAAAGTTGAATGAGACGTCTGGGGCTCTAGAATTTATTTTCTATGCCTAGGACCAGAAGAGTGGGAATTAAGAAGCATTGTGAAATAAATCAACGGTAGGCAAAGTGAGCTATTGTGTTGTAGTAATGGTGAGGTTGTGTATACCCTAGACGTTACACAATTATAACAGTCCAAATAAATGACAGGTAGGACATGATCTAAAGTAGAGGAAATCTAAATGTTAAAGTGAAGAAAGTAGATTATTGGCGATAATAAAGATTATCATTATAAAAAGATATGATAAAAGACACCAGGTGTGTTAATTAAGAGCTTATTGTTTTAAAAAAGATACTGGAAAGGAAGCAGTTTTAAATGAAACACAGAACAGCCTTACTGGTAGGTAACTTCCATAGTTGGGATATAAATGTCATACATGAGCTGGGAAGGAAAAGAAATTATGAGATCAGAACATTAAGGTTATCATCATATAAATATTAAAGTTACTGAAAATAAACATAACTGATGAGTGAAGAGAAAATTAGTGTTTGTTATTAATTTACTTGAAGAGGATAGATTCAGTCACTCTTTCATTCAACCACCTAATAGTTGATGTAACTAACTGTTGAGTTCCTTCTACATTTTAAGGACATGATTAAGTTTATATAAACTTAGATATAAAGGTGAGGACCAAATTTACATGTGGGTATTATGGGTATCAAAAGAAACTCACAAAAATTTAATTCTTAGAGCTCTATTTGACATAGAATTTTATTTTATAGTATCACTTTTTTTACTCACTTTTTACTTTAAAATAAATAGAGCAGATTTATAGCACCCTAGTCCTTGGCCTTTGCTGGATATCTCTTCATGCACAGCTGACTTGCAGAACTGATTAAGTATTTTTTAAAAAGTAATCTGAATTGGAATCAGTTGTTGGAATCTAAACTCGTTTTTTGCTTTTTCTAGCCAAATTTACTTATCCAAATTATTCTGCTTCCAACAGTGCAAGTGATTAATTTTTGTAAATTCACCAGAGAGTCTCCTGGAAATCATGGTTACTATTAAAAAGTAATAATAAATAAATCTTATATAAGGGGATAAAATGTTTCACGGTTTTCTTTATTCAGTCAACATCTGCTAAATAACTACCGTGTTCCAAGCATAGTGAAAGAAGCAGAGGATATACACATTAGAACAACCTGGAGTCTACACTTGGAAAATTCATGTTCAAATCGTTGGACACAAATGTAAACATGTAATATGAAGTAGAGTGGAACACAATAATATCAGAGCTATTAGGAACCTCTGAGGGTAGGAGCAACTAAATCTGTTAGGAGAGTCATGAAGTGCAGTTATTGCACTGAATAGCATGGGTGGTGGTAGATGGTATTGATGTAGAAAATAACCTCAAAACATAAATCTATAATGTTTTCCAATAGTTGAGACTCAATAGCTTATCCTTTCACTTAGAATTAATCCAACTTTCTTTAAATTGTGCAGTGCCTTGAATATGTCTTTTCCTCCTCATCTTGTGTCTCTCTTTTCCTCATACGCTATGCAACACTTTAAAAAGGTGATGGTGTTGGGGCGCCTGGGTGGCATAGTCGGTTAAACGTCCGACTTTCGCTTAGGTCATGATCTCGCGGTTTGTGGGTTTGAGCCCCGCGTCGGGCTCTGTGGTGACTGCCAGCTCAGAGCCTGGAGCCTGTTTCAGTCTGTGACTCCCACTGTCTCTGACCCTCCCCTGCTCACGCTCTCTCTCTCTCTCTCTCCTAGAAATAAATAAAAAAAATATTAAAAAAAAAAAAAAGGTGATGGTGCAGTAAGCATAACAGGTCCTGCCTCAGGATCTGTGCACACATTGTTCCCTTAATTAGAGCATCCCATTCTTTGTATGAACAGATCTTCTTATCATTTAGGTCTAAGCTTTGTGCTCACTATAGGTAAGGATTCCCTATGTTTTCAATATAATGGAGACCTTGATCATTTCCTTTTTCAATTCTTGCCTGTTTCTTCCCACTAGAATGTAAACTCCATTTGGAAAAAGATTTTTGACTGCAGGGTTCACTGCTGTATCTACAAAGCCTAGAATGGTGCCTGGCTTAGAGAAAGTAGCTTGGTAAGTATTTTGAATGAATCAATGAATGAATAGTATTAGCTATAACTGATAAATATATTACATTTTGAAGGTTTTTTTTTTCTTTTTAAAAAACTTTTGTCCTGTTTCTCAAACTAGAATGAAAATTCATACAGCAGGAACTAAGCCTACCTTGTTCACCCTATAGCTCCTCATGATGACTAACACAGCACTTGATACCTAAAAGGTGCTAAATATTTAGTAATCAGTGGAAAGAAATGGAGTTGTTGAGGAGATAGGAAGAATGAAGAAGCCATACCAAAATAAAAATTCAGGGAGAAGAGGAGGGTTATTTCACTGGTTTGTTTTATTCTGGAGAAATGAAAAACTGAGTTCAGATTAGATATGCTAACTTAGGCCTTTTCCATACAAGTTTAGAATTGAAACAAGCCTAGGATTCTTTAAGGAATACATATGGAATCTTCTGTGGCCAGAAATAAACCATAGCAGTGAATAAGATGATTTAGGAAATCAAGAAATATATCCCTTTCAAAACGGAGGTCAGAAATAGAAATACACAAAAGGGAGACTGATTTATTTTATTGTACCTTGATACTGTGAGGTTGACTTTTTCTTGGGGGAGTGATTAATCTATTAATTTCAGTAATATACATAGAACTTTTACAGAAGCATTCCGCAGGCTTCATTTTCAACTCAAAGTTTTTACAATAGGATAAAAAGAGCTTATTGATGGAAACTCCCACTCATAAACTGCCCATTTTGGCCTATATATGTATATGCACACACCATTATACAGCTTCTAAACCCACCATGAGATTTATCAATAGTAAACCCTACATGCTGAAATTTCCAGAGCATGAAATTTGTAATAAATAATTAAAAAACAAAGCTTTAAATAACAACACTTAATCAACCTGAAAGCTAAACATGTAGAGATACGCAATAGCTAAGAGAATTGCAAAGATGGAAGCCATTGAGATACTCTTTTTTTTTTTTACTTTTTTTTTTAAATGTTTTATTTATTTCTAGGAGAGAGAGAGAGATAGAGAGAGACAGCGTGAGCAGGGGAGGGTCAGAGAGAGGGGGAGTTACAGACTGAAACAGGCTCCAGGCTCTGAGCTGGCAGTCAGCACAGAGTCCGACGCAGGGCTCGAACCCACAAACCGCGAGATCATGACCTAAGCGAAAGTCGGACGCTTAACCGACTAAGCCACCCAGGCGCCCCGCCATTGAGATATTCTTGATGAGGGTGCTGTATACCCAGCCCTATTTCAGACATCACAAAAAACACAGACTATCAGTACCAACATGGCTCCACAGCAAACTACATTCTAAAGCAAGGGGTGGCAAATTTTTCCTCTAAAAGAACAGAGAGTAAATATTTTAAACTTTGTAGATCAAGACACAAAATTGAGGAAATTATGTAGGTAATTATGTGATAATAAAAATTTTAATGATGAAATTCAAACACCAACAATAGAGTTCATTTTTTTAATAAAATAGCCCTATTAGTAAGAATGGGATTCCTTGTTCTTTCAAATAATATTTTGCTTCATTGGGGTTCAAATATATTGTTCCCTATCATCAAAGTCAATTGCAAATATTCATTTATTAATATTGACCTGCAATAAGGTTTTATATATTTTATATTTGAAAATGTCTTTTCACCCAGACGTTGCCAAATACTGGTATCAATACACAAAAATATGATTTTAATTGAGCGTATTCATTACTTAGAAGGCATTTATAAAATTCCATTATATTATTATGATATTTCCCTTTTAACATGTTATTACATTGCAAATTAATCACTTTCAGCTAGAAGTTATGTGGAAGCTTCTCAATTGCACAGTTAAATGGATTTTTAAGTATGAAAATTTCCTCTGTTCTTACATAGAAGCCTAAAAAACACCACTGGATCTGTAGTTTGAGTGCCTAAAATATATCTGCTGCAAATTTGTGTGGAAATAAAGACCTCACTTTTCATTATGCCTTCTGACAGCGCAGGCAGTACATAAAGCAGCCTGACATCACTTATATGTGGTAGGCAGGATTCCAAGATGACTCCCAAGATCCTTACCGCCTGGTATATATGTCCTGTATAATCTCTGGGATGGTGAATAGGTTAGATTTTACTCCCGTGACCACAGGAGCCCTTTAAACTTGGTCTACAGGTCAGAGATAGGGGAAGTCAGAGATTATAAGGCTAAGAAGAATTTGGTGCACCATTGCTGGCTTGAAGGTGGAGAGGGCCATACAGCAAAGAACTTGGGCAGCCCCCTCATTCTGACAGTGCTTCTTGGCTGAAATCATCAAGGATACTTGATTTTTCTGTTCTCTAACTGAAAGCAACTGAATTCTGCTAAGAGCAAGAGTGAACTTGAAAGTGGGTTTTTCCCTAGAGCCTCCAGAGGAGAACTCAGCCTGGCAGACACCTTGATTCCAGCACACAGAACTGTGAGTTGATAAATGGGTTTTGCTTTAAGCTGCCTAGTTTCTATTAATTTGTCACACAGCAATGAGAAAACAAAATACTGCATTCAATCAATGTAAGGTATTATTGAAATGACTTTACTGCAGTACAATTTCACATATAAGGACTGTTTTGGTTCTAAATTTAAGTTGAATCCATTAAGAAACATTATCAAATCTGGCAACACCTGGATGGCTCCATCAGTTAAGCAACTATCTTTTGGCTTTAGCTCAGGTCATGATTTCATGGTCTGTGAGTCTGAGCCCCTCATCAGGCTCTTTACTGATAGTACAGAGCCTCCTTGAGATTCTCTCTCTCTCTCCTTCTGTCCTTCTCCTCTGCTCACTCACTGCCTTTCAAAATAAATAAATAGGGGTGCCTGGGTGGCTCAGCCAGTTAAGCATCTGACTTTAGCTCAGGTCGTGATCTCACAGTTCATGAGTTTGAGCCCCATGCTAGGCTCTGTGCTGACAGCTCAGAGCCTGGAGCATGCTTTGGATTCTGTGCCTGCCTCTCTCTCTGCTCCTCCTCTGCTTACTCTCTGTCTCTATCTCTCAAAAAATAAACATTTAAAAAATTAAAACTAAATTAAATAAATAAATATTTTTAATTTCTTAAAAAAAGAGAAACATTTCTCAAGTCTGAAGCAAAGCTGATATCCAAAATCATTTCATATTTGAAATAGTGGTTCAAAGTTGTTCTCCCCATCAGAAAAATTTTGACCTCAGCCCTCACAAAAAAGAAAACTATAATAAAACACCACCATTGTTAAACCATTCAACTGCTTCATGGTGGGCAAATCAGGATATTCAATTTTCTGACAAAAATTTATGGAACTAACAATGCGTGAAACCACACAGTGAAAGAAGTTCATCATTGACACTACTGGCTCAATAATACACCATCTATTCAAATATTTTCCACAAGGTATCTAGTAAATGAGTCATACTTTAAACACATTTTCATTTTCACAAACTATAAAGTTCCACAACTAATCCTTTCTCTGCTCTATACATATGTTCAACTCCATTAGTTGTAATATCTTGGCTGATTCCGCATCAGGATGTACTGTATTAGTGTTTCTAAACTTCTTTAAAAATCTCTTGCCTATGGTTATTCAATGCAGACTATTCACAGGAGCGAATTCTTCAGCTGCTTTACACTTGGCAGTATTGACCCCACCAATAAACAATACTGAGCAGTATCGGTAACATCTGCTGGTTGGTCAATAGTCATGGAAACCACCCAAAATCATCTGTTTTGCTTTTCAGTTGACTGTCACATTGCTTCCAACATCCTTAATTCTTTCAGCAACTGTTCTTGCAAACAGGTCTTAAACAAGTTTATTTTCTCTGGATAAATTTCCTCAGCTACTTCAAACACAATTTAATTAACTCAACAGCAGCAACTTCCCTTGCTTGACTAATAAATGAGTGAGTCAGAAATTTACTTTGGTTGCAGGTTCATTTTCATTTTTTACTTTTGTGAAGAAATTCTGCTATAAGGAGTTATTCCATTTTAATTTTCTAATTCTTCTATTGTTTTCTTATGAGTTGGGAATATTGTTTGTGATTACTTAGTAATGTTGACATACGTTGTATTATTTCAGCAAAACTATAGAGCCACTGCATATTAAAGACAATGCTTTATCAATGTTTCATACGACCATACCGTGGAACTTGAAAGACTATAGCATTAAACTCTGTCAACGTGATTAGTGGTACACTGAACAACAAGTGAAGTGATGAAAGCACAATATATCTCTGTGATGGCTACACAACTTTATCACTGGAGTGCTTAAACAGACATAGTTAATATACAAACAGATGAGCATGGCTATATTCTAATAAAGCTTTACTTATGTGCCCTGCAATTTGAATATAGCCTTCATGTGTCATGAAATATTCTTTTTCTTTTGACTTTTTCAACCATTTAAGCATGTAAAAACTATTCTTAGTTTGCAGTCCAACCAAAAATGGACAGCAGGCCCGATCTGGTGTGCAGGCCATAGTTTTCCAGTCCTTGTTCCAAAGTTTAGATGTTTCATGCTCAAAAGTCAAACAGGCTGAGTTATTGACCGAGGTCTTCATGTGTCACTACAGCATTCGGATTAAATGTGAATCTCAAGGGCACAAAATATTTGCCTCAGGAACATCATTTTGCTTAAACCCTGATATAAAATGCAGAATAAAAGAGTGAAACATTGAAATATTTCTTGATGCATCCCTGTAAGGCAGTGCTCTTTGACATGTGATCATCAGATGAAGCAACTTGAGGGGAGTACTTGTTATGAAGGCATATTTATGTTCCTCCTCTAATTTTATTTCATTAGAAATCTAAATTTCTGATAAGCTATCCAGTTAATTTGTGTGTATACTAGAGTTCAAGAACAAGGATGGGTATATTTTGGTAAATATTGTAAATGACCAAATCAATGTTTCATACTCATACATGAAACCATGTGTATATCTATTGGTGTATAGACATGTTATAAAAAAAAAAAAGAAATGCTATCAAAACTGACTGTGGCATAAACCCATTCAGTAAATATCAGTAAAAACTGATAAATACCAGTAAAAACCTGGTAGTAGGACAAAAGGAAACTAGGAAACTCAGTCTTACATGTATGCTAAACATATACACATAGCACTCACAGGCACACAGACACAGACACACACACCCAACCTTCTGTCCCTCAATAGGAGAAAATTTAATATATCTATAACATTTTTAGAACTCTATTCCTATAGCTATTCAGGCTATAATTTCATGTACTGATATCTATGATTATAGAAAGTTTGTATGATTATATGTTGGGAAGGTGTTAGGAAAGAATAATAATTTTAAATCTGATTTCAATTCTTGTTTTATCCCAGAAAACCTTTCCTTTGGCAAAACCTTTATTCTTCGAAATTGTGAAGCTTGTGTTAATGGGTAAGGCCAAGACTTAATTTAAAGGATTTTTCATTTAGTCCTTAGAAAATAGAGAGGTTATGGAATATTCTCATGTGTCTTAACTAAAATTTTCAATGTTTCAAGGGTATGTTCACACAAACTCAACTCTCAAATATGAAAAAAACTAAACAACAGTTTTTAAGACCTAGCATACGGGTGCTTGGGTGCCTCAGTCAGTTTAGCCTCCAAATTCGGCTCAGGTCAGATCTCATGGTTGGTGGATTCAAACTGACAGCTGACAGTTTAGGGCCTGGAGCCTGCTTCAGATTCTGTGTGTGCCTCCCTCTCTGCCCTTCCCCCACTCATGCTGTGTTTCTCGCTCTCTCTCAAAAATAAATAAAACTGGTAAAAAAAAAAACGTTTAAAAAAAGACATAGCATAGACCACAGAGTAACAAAGGCCAATAATAATAATTTTTTAAAAGAATGTATCTGGGTATACTTGTTTATAAGAGCCCACATTCAAAGTCAAGTTAGGGTTATAAGGAAAGTTTAATCTGAATTTAGTAAACTCCATAGCAGCCATTTAAAGGTAACATACACATTAGTGTATCTTCACATATGTACTTAAACAAGTTTGAGAAGTTAGTACTCATCATTTCAAAAGTACCTTTTTATTTATTGCATAAATAGTATTGTAACAATAGCAGATGTCTTACTTTTTTGTTTTCTTAGACATTTTAAATATTTTTAAAAATCATATAAAATTACACTACCTTAACAAATCAATATTCTCCTTCTTCCTAGTCAAAATGCACTCATTATTTTTACAGTTGCCAGTCATAGTAGGAATAAAACTTTGTATCCTTGGAAAAACAAGAATTTCCCATGCTGCCTCATTATCATCATTAAAGGTATTTATAATAATAACATTGAGTAGGTGAATTCTAATTATATTCAAGAATTTCTAAATGTGAGGTAATAAGGTTAATTGCTGATTTCTTCATTTTAATACATCCTCATACAAGAACTAACTATTAGGAAACCAGCTGAGTGTTCCCAATCACAAAGTGGAGACTGGGGTTGGGTAGGAGATAGCTTTCCCTGTTAGGTCAAGATAGCAGTTGTTCCCACACCTCTTACTCAGCAGTTAGTATGGCACCAAGTATGAAATGGAGTTCTTCCACCCCTCTTTTTCCAGGCATACAACTAGATTATATTCCCAGTTTCTCTTGGAAATAAGATTGGCCAGAAGACAGAGCTCTGGATAATAAAAACTTGAGCATAAACAATGGGCAGCACTTTGGAACGGCCCCTCAAACTTCCCATAGTTAGCTTCCATGATTTTTCTCATTTTCCCCTCGTAGAAAACTCTACAAGTTTGGAAGCCACACATCTTGAGGATGATAGAGACTCCATCAACCTGGGTCCCTGAATGACTAAGTGGAATAAGGTATCTCCTACTTTCCACTAACCTAGAATAGCTCGGGGGTGTTTTGTGAGCAAGAGATAAACTTGTAGTGATGAAGCAATTATAAATGTTGTGGTCAATTTTTTACAGTAATTACTATCAGTCTAGAATTATGTAACTGGGGAGACAGGCAAAGAAGAGCTTGCAGAGACTCGTGTCTGTGCAGTGTCTATACCACTTCTGAGTTCATTGTCATCATTTCACCTAGAGTCCCTCCTTGAAACTGTAGTAGTTGTATGGAAGTGTTGAATCACTACATTGTAAACCTGAAACTAATATTACACTGTATGTTAACTAACTGGAATTAAAATAAAAATGAGAAAAAAATGAGACAATAGTTCTATGCTCTCCTCTCCCGTCTATAAGAAAAACTGAGTGAGCCTTATCCAATTTCTATCATCACACATGAAAAATGGTATAATAACCATTTAATCCTGTAGTCTTAGTTCCTTTTAACTGGCAACTCCATATATAAAATCATGTATATCAATATCTTACAAAAGAGAATAAGTTAGAATTGACTAAAATCTCCACAACTGCATACTTAGTACATCTGTGGATATAGTTCTATCTAGGACAGGCAGGGCTGGCATTACGTTAGATGATTTTGGCAACTGATATTTATTCTTTTTATTAAAATGAAAGGCTTAAAGAAAGGCATGCTGTTTCTGCAATTTCAGGAATGTTTGATCTTTTGCCAACAATAACACTGACATTTAATTAGGCCTGTTATCTGCTATATCTATCATGAACCTAACCAGAGAATATAACTGCACAGCATTACATCTTATTCTTAGAAATGAACAAAATAGGAGGTTCCTTAAGTGCCACTTGCACCATCTCTATATGTATCTAATCTCAACTAGGTTTTCAATTTAACTTTACATTCCTTAAATTCAGCTGACAACCTATCTTATTTCCTATGATAGCTCTTCCAGAACTTTTTAAGGGTCCAATCCCAACTCTGCATTTCTCATTTTCCACAGTTATGTTACTGAGAAGATGCAGACCATCCCAGTGAGTTCACTCAAACTCTTTACCTTTCTGCTATCTGTACCTTCTTCTCTATATCCCTCCTTACTTCACACAGCAGATGAGTAACTTTCCCATATTTTTCTGAGGGCTTATTATCTACCTCTTGAACTCTAGATATATACCCATCCTTACCCTTGATTCAGTTTATTTTCACTTCCTCCATTTTCTCTTCCAAGCTTTCTCAGTTTCCCAGTACATACAACTTTTTCTCCCTCTCTCTTAATTGATTTTTCTCAGGCTTAAAAAAAGATAAAGGAAATCTTCCTTGAGAACTCTCAAAGTTATTCTTTTTTTTAACTAACATACTTCTAAAAGAATAATCTATATTTTCTGCTTCCTTTCTTTCTCCAGCCACTAGTTTCCTAATTTCTCTTAATCTAGATTTATGAGGAAGTGAGCTGGATATTGTGAGCCAAAGATAGGCAAAGATAGCCCTAGAAATAGAAGAGCAAAGGCAAAATAAAAAGTCATCTTTGGAGGGAAATATACTTGTTGGGTCATAGAATTTTACAGTTACAGGGGAAGAACAGGGGAAAAATTGGGGAAGTTGAATATAATAGAATGTAGAGGGCTCTGAATATAAAGATATATAGACAATTCAGTGGTTTCGTTGTCACTATTTTTAAGCAAATAAATATGTCATAACCTCTAAAACCACCAAAAATATAATTAATATGATAAAATACACTTTAAACTGAAGGAAAAGGGCAAGTAAGGGATCTTAGCTAATGTTCTCAGTTCCGGCTGAAACAATGTCCTTGGGCTGATCTGCTATGTACATAACTATCCACAGGAAATGAAAGCTGACACATTGGTTGCTGTGTTCTAGACACTGTTCTATATGCTTTACATCTATTAACTTATTTAATTCTTAAAATAAGAAATGTGGCTCAGAGAAGGGTTTTTTTTTTTTTAATGCTTTTTAAATGTTTATTTTAAGAGAGAGAGAGAGAATGAAAGCAGGGGAGGGGCAGAGAGAGAGGTCAGCATAGAGCCCAACACGGGGCTCAACCCCACAAACTGCAAGATCATGATCTGAGCCAAAGTCAGACACCCAGCTGAGCCACCCAGGTGCCCCGAAAAGGATTTGAACTAAAATGGAAGAGGCAGTGTCGACCTAGACAAGTGAGTACCTGGTTCATGTTCCTACCATCACACAATTTGGACATCTCCTGTGGCATTACAGTCTGCCACTTATATATACAACCTACCCTAAGTCTGTTAAATTTAGTAATTGTGTGTAGAGAACAGAGAGAGGCAAGGAATTTTTTCACAAAAATCCTACATTTTAAGAAAAAGTGCTATATTTTTCCAATAGTAAACAAATGTGCATGGGTCAGTTTCTGTTTTTTCAGATTAGAAAGCAGATTGCATTGTTCTCTAAAAGCTAACTAGAAATTAGGTTGTATTTCTGCATAGGAGGATAGGGCCAAAATTATGCACTGGTGACTACAGAGGGATAGATGGACAGCAATGGGGCATTAGTCTTATAGATGTCAGAGAACTGAGGGGAACAAATGACCAGAGAAGAAAGGAGCAGAGACTAAAGAGGATTCTGTAGATATCTCTTCAAATTTCTATACATATTTTAATTAGTCTACAGGCCATACTTTCTTAGAATTTAATTTAAACTAATTTTTAAACATTTTCATCTTTGGTCATAAGAAAAATGCAATTCTTCTGCATAGGACTAACATTATGATGATTACCACTGTCTTTTCAATAATCTAAGGGCTATATTAGCACTTAACTGTCTTTAAGAAAAAAGGACAACTAAATTATTATTTTCATAGGCCTTTCAGATGCTGACCTTTCCTCCAATATAATAAATGGACTGCTAGTTATAGATGGTGGTAGGTCAGCACATCCAGGTCCATCAAAGAGAGCCTTTGGTCAGAAAGATTTCAGTTAAATAAAGAAGAAAACCATGGATGTTAACTGGGGTTAGCCTACAGCAAGCAAGACCTTTTAACTTCTTTACTAGGTAGACATAGACTATGTTTATGTTAAGGGTAGGTGTAGATTCCTCTCCAGTTCCACTAACTCCAGACAGGAAATGGAAGGTAAAATAGACTTAAGTAGAAAAAAAAAACCAGCTGAGTATATGTAGAGCCAAAGGTTGATTTAACTATGAAGGATGGCATTAGCACAATTTATTTCCATGATATCTTTCCAAAGAGTTAAGCATTTTTTTCTCCTACTATGTCAATTTTTCCAAGGCTAGTACAGAAACACTCCATGAATCAGAATGCAGACTCAATTGGAATAGTTACGAGTTTTTCTGATGAGGCTTATTTGTTATACGACACAAGATTTGAAAACTCACTAGCAATTAACTACAATAAAACACTTAATACAGGCAAATTGAATTTAAAGCTCATAGGTTTACTTTTAAAATATAAGGGTTTGCTTTTAAAAATCTAAAATGAAAAATATTTGCAGGGGTGCATTTACTTCTTACTTAACAGACATTCTGAGGCAAGATAACCAGGAAACAGAACAAAACACAAACAACAAAACATTCAGTAAAAGTCCAGAATCTACCCCAATAGCAATAATTTTAAAAGTAATAAATAAAAGTAGTTATATGTTCTTATCTGAGGACAACTTTCTAGAATGACCCAATCACCATGGACATGCAGATTAGCCTGCACTGATGTCAGCATTTCAGACATTTGTTAAGGTATTTATTTCCATTCTGCTTAAAGGGCTCAGAGCTGTATATTAAAGTAGAGAACTAATTTATTTCTTCAGCATTTCCAAGAGAAATTTTCTGCACCACACATTTCTTTAATTAATAAATGTCTTTTTAACAGAAAGGGAAAAAATGAATAAACAAAGCATGGACTTATGAAATGTATGTAAAAGTGTTTCTAAAAAAAGAAAATTTGCAAACATTGAACGATGGCCTCTCCATTGTGTAAAGCAAAAGAAAACAGAAAGTATGTAATGAAAACTTCCTAAGGTTGTGATTCACTTGAGTAAATGAAAAAGGCTGAAGAGATTTTTGAAAGGACATTATGAAAATAAAGCGATTTATATATGTATCTCTTCAAGCATCACTGTAGAGTTGTTCAACTCCACCTCATTCTGCCACCTGTTTGGAAAGACATGTCCTGGCAGTGTGTCTAGGAACTAATATCATTCCTAACTGCATACAAATTGAATTCCAGCTTCATAGCATCAGATCTCTGGGGAATAAAAGCTAGCCACATACAAAGAACACAAACTGTTCATTAACAAGATGGCAGGTATTTGGCACACGACTTGGGTTTTGTTTAAACAAGCTGATTAGCAGTATCACGTTGGCAAGTTCACTGTTTATAATCATTCTATTTCATTTGCCTATAAAACGTAGAAGCACATATTCGGCTTTATAAGACTGGTATGAATCAATAGGAATTCCTTTTTTCTCTCGAGTAAATACTGCATAGCTAAAAACAAGGGGAGGGGGAGATAATTTAAGTGCAAAAGATTTTAAAGCCCACCAACACTGCTATAAGAAAAAGTTTTCTGCTAACAATTACCCTATTAACCACACTCAAACTGTTGTGGGGGGAAAAGACACACCAGTAAATCTCACTCTATTTTCTGCCTAAAATCAGTGTAGATAAATGGACTCACATCTAGGATAATTACTTTTAATGTTTATTTATTTTTCAGAGAGAGAGACAGAGACAGAGACAGAGTGTGAGTGGAAGAGGGACAGAGAGAGAGGGAGACATAGAATCCCAAGTAGGCTCCAGGCTCTGAGCTGTCAGCACAGAGCCCTACGCAGGGATCGAACTCACGGACCGCGAGATCATGACCTGAGCCGAAGTCAGAGGCTTAACTGACTGAGCCACCCAGGCGCCCCTAGGATCATTATTTTTAAATATCACTTTCAAATCCTTTAATCAAAGGAGCTTTAGCACTTTCTCAAGAGAAGCAACACATTTAGGTACTTTTGAAAAGCAATAAGCTAATTAAACTCTCTTGATGACTGGATGTTTGACAACTGAATATTAGGATTCAGACACTGTTAATAAGAATGTTATTTCTGTTTTCACAGGGGCGGAGCTATGAAATATATGTTTTCTATAAGCTCTTACTCATTTCTTTCTAACCCAGCCCAAAGATTCTTGAAACATCCCCAACTATTTGATGCACTTTATTTTCCCATTCGTGCTCTCAATCCTAACCTCATCTGCTATTTTTAGGATCATTGGCCATGGTCCCTTTTATTCCAAGTATAGTAGGCAAAACAGTACAGTGTTTAGAGACATGAGTGCTTGAGTACCTGGCAGTCCTGGGTTCAAGGCCACACACTCCACATTAGCCTTTCAAGTACTCATCCAGTACCCATCTTGCTGAGGCTCCAGTTCTGAGGCTCCAGTAGGATAATGCATGTAAGATTTTCGGACAGTGGCAGGCACAAAATAAACACATCTTTCTATTTACTGTAATTAATATTAGTTATCATTATGATTTCAAAGTATTTTCCCTCCCTTGCCTTCTTCTGGCTTTGAGTAAATTCAGTCTATAAATACATTCAATCGATTCCATTTTTATTTAAAATATTTTAAAATTTTATCTAAAAAATCTTTCAAAAAGGTTCTCCCTCTCTCTGTTTACTTCCATACTTTCTTCTTCCCCTTCTCATCTTTAACTTCTTGAAAGCATAGGTTAGACATCCTGTCATCACATTCTCATTTCATTTATTCCTGAACACATTGGTTTCTGTTCAGTATCTCGACTACAGCTCTCTTTTTTTTTTTTTTAAGAAGGCAAGCTTACCTCCTCATATTCTTCTAGCCAGAACTGTTGCTAGAACTGCAGACTCATCTTCTGGCTACACATTGCTACCTGGATTAATGACTGGGATGTCAGGCTCAATAAATCTTCAAAGTTTTCAAATTTGCTTTACCTCTTATATTGCCCATTTTGGTTTATGGCACTATTCATCCATTTGACAGTATTAAAATCATAAGCATTATATTCACTACAAACTATAACGGCAATCACTAAAACCATCTAGATGTTTACTGTGTGTCAAGCATTGCTCTAAGTTCACAAATATTAACTCACTTAATATCCATCCAAATCCCATGAAGTAATTACTACCATTTTCTGATGAAGAGCAGGCTCACGTAACTTGTCCAAGGTCACAGAGCTAGTAAGTTTTAAAACCAGGCGTCCTGCCTTTGGGGCCTGTATATTTAACTACTTTACTATACTGACTTCAGCTTGGAAGCCAGAGAGATGCTTTAATTTCTCAGGGCACTTCACTTCTCTTATTGAATACCAAATTTTACTCATTTTAGCTCCTCTATACATAATAAATAGATCTCTTAAGATTCTCATTTTATCTCACCTATATGATTGCCACATTCTTTGCTTCCAGTTCTTTCCAATCCATCTACCCTAATCCTGCCAAAAGGATCTGATATTAAATTCTGATGAGTTACTTTCCTGCTTCAATGGTTCCCAATAGCTTGTAGAATAAAAACTAAGTTTCACTGTACGAACACTGCCTACCTCTTCAGTGGCAACTCCTGTCACTTTTACCCCCATATATAATGTTCTAGGAGAATAGGGATCACAAATTGAATGTAGGCTGTGCCCAGGGATGAAGTTCAGTCATGTGTGATAACCTATCAGAGGCTATTGAACAGGAGACTTTAGAAATTCCTGGGAATATTAAAGGCTATGGGGGAAAAAAATAAATCAAGAACTGGGTAAAAAAATGGGACAGGAGATTAGGAATCAGGGTAAATTTGAAAGATAACATTATGAATTAAACATTGGAAATATTAAATTTGAAGAGCCACTGGTAAATCCATAAGGCAATATACAACAAATAAACTTGCACCAGTTACAAAGCCCTAGTTATCAGAGAGCAGGAATTGTTTCAAATTTAGCACTTTGACTATCTCTTCAACTCTTCTCCGGAACTTGACCAGCTGTAACTGTAAAATATTAGCTAAACAACATTTCTTGTAACTCTCTACTAAAGTGTGAGTCACAGGAGAGAAGGTCACCTTCCCCTTGCCCATTTTGCCACAGATCACTTCCCATCTTGATACTTGGTACCAAGTACTCTCTGGTACTGCCTCATGGAATAGTAACTGAGGTCTCTGCATCTGGAAGAAATGAGGCAACCTATAGCAAATTCTTGTTTGGAAAAGCAGCCTCGGATAACATGGTCTCTGCTGGAACAGCAATGAAATGTAGAGCAAAATGCTGACAGGCCACCCACTGCCCAGCAGAGCAAATACGAAACTTATTTGGAACAAAGCTTTTTATAAATACATTTGAGATAATACTGACTAAACTCAAATATAACTAGGTTGCTGGGGGTTGGGGGGCACATAATCATTTATACCTCTCTGGGGTCTGGGAGCCTAGGGCACCTACTATAAAGAAGAGGCAGAATTTAAGTGTCACTGTGAAATTAATTACTTCTTTGGTATCAATAAGCTTATGGGGACTGGGAAAATTCAAATTATGTCAGAAATATCCCTTAGTAATTTCTCAAATACACTTGACATGCTTACTGTCTAAACCTTATCTGTGATGGAATTATCTTGTAGCATATGTTGTGAAGTCTTGAAGGTGATGGCTACTTCACCTAACAGAATGATTGGTACATAGTCGGCACTGAAAATAATTTACTGTACTGGGATGAATAAAGTTGAGAAAAAAGTCCAATTAATTTAATTTATTAAGAAATTCAAATTCAGTAAACTCATTCATTGATTCATCCATTCTTTTATTCATTCAAAAACGTTCACTGATTGCTAGGCACTAGCCTGGGTTCTGAAATGTTAAGAGTATGAAAGGTACAATTTTGCCCTCAAGGAATCCACAGTGATAGAAAACAGGGATGGCAACTGCTAATCTGGGGCACTTGCTTTAGACAGACATTATGTTAGTGTCTACAAATTAATCATCTTATTTTATTACCATAAAATAATGATGGAATTTGTATTATTTTCCCCATTTTATTAAGAAATGTTCACTCAGAGATTAAAGTGGTTTGCCAACGTCACAGAGCTAGAAAGTTACAGAGGTGGAATTTCACTTTTGGGGTCTATGTTAGGTTAATGCTGGCATTCCTCAGCCTTCCATCATTTATCTATGACACAGATGATTTTTGTCATATTAGGTACTATTTCCATTTAAGTAGATTTTCTTAGAGTTTGCTACCTTAATAATATCTGTGAAATTATTAGTTTGAATTGTTATTTATTTTTTACAGTATACTTTAAAGTACATAGATTTCGGGGCGCCTGGGTGGCTTAGTCGGTTAAGCGTCTGACTTTCGCTTAGGTCATGATCTCGCGGTTCGCGGGTTCGGGCCCCGCGTCGGGCTCTGCGCCGACTGCCAGCTCAGACCCTGGAGCCTGTTTCAGTCTGTGACTCCCTCTCTCTCTGACCCTCCCCTGCCCACGCTGTCTCTCTCTCTCTCTCTCTCTCTCTCCTAGAAATAAATAAAACATTAAAAAAAATAAAGTACATAGATTTCTATCAAAATAAAAAGTTTGTCCTCATATGATCCCAAATTATCTTGAGTGTCACTTTATATGGACACATCTTGAGACACACTACTTAAGGTCATACCACCTGACATGAAATATGAAGGTCAAAGTAAAGCTGCATGCAGCAGCCAAAAATCTTGCTTTTTTGTCTGCCATCACTGTGAGAAACCTAACAGTTACCATCACTCTCGCCCTCCACGATGGTTGTCCAAAGCCATTATTCAACAAAACTAAGAGGTATCCACAACCCATCCCAAGGAGTGGTACCCACTACTGCCATCCAATGTCACTGCTAAGGGTTAGCCTAAATTTTGTAGGTTCATAACACCAAGTCCAAAACACCAGGGGCCGCTTGATTCTCATTCCAGTCTATCTGCTGCTATTATTGCTTTCTTTTGTTTATGTGCTTTGCTTTGGAAATGGGCGTAGTTGTGGCTTTGGCACCTGTTTGAAAGTTGAGACAATATGGTACTATTTTGAGAGTAGCAGGGATTAAACAACAGCAAAACCAGCGATTGTGCAACATATTTGCTTCCAGAATTACCTCCAAACCTTAGAGTATCTTATAAAGATATTCATCCTCTTGAAGGCCTCATTTAACCAGGATCTCCAATTTTGAGTTGTTCCACATAGACCATTTGTCTGACAACTAGAAACAACTGCTTCAAGAAACGACTAATTTCTAAAGATTTAACTAAAATCTTTAAGATAATAAAGATTATCTTAAATAAAATCTAAAAGATTTGATTAAAATCTTTATGAAAACATTAGTCCCTTACATGTCTCAAGTGTACTAAACTTCACTTCATCTTTTCCATGGACACAATAGAATGGAACTCCAATTTCTTCTCTATATAAATGGTCACATATGACTTGTGTCTGGCTACCTCCCCACACTCATCTCCTACTACCCTTCCTAGCACTCACCATACTCCAAGAACACTGAACTTCTGACTATTCATGCACATGAATCTCATTTATGCCTCAAGGTCTGCACACTCTCTGTTCCTACTGCCCAGAACACTTTCATCTGTTCTTGCCATTGTTCTTAGCCATTCAGACCCCCTGAAACATCGCCATCTCAGGGAAGCCTTCCATAGCCACCCTTTGAAAGTCATGCCCCTTTCTTTATCACATTCCTCAATTTCATTCCCTTTTGCATTTATCACATAAACTTAATCAAGTTTACTTTTCACTTATGTGTTTACTGTCTGTCTCTCTGAACAGAACATAAATTATATAGGAAGAGGGACTTTGTTCTACGAAGTCAGCTTTACATTATCAGTATCCGCAGTATTCACTATTTTATTTCCTTCCTATCTAGAACATAGAAGACAATAATTACTAAAGAAAAAGTCATTTTAGAGACCAGGTGGTGAAGTCTGTGGATTTACCATATTTTCATAGATCTTCTGTGCTTTCTTTAATTTTCTGTCTCCTATATTGGTATTTGGTTATCATTTGTCACTTATAACTGCTATCAGAATGTTTTCCTCTCACATGGTGTGGGAGGACCACACTGTCCTTCATAAATTCAGCTTCTTCTGTTTCCTGTATGCCCACTAAACAAATGACTCATTTGAAATTAGTATATTAAGGACACAGTGAAACAAATTTTGCTTCTACTTTTTAAAACATTCTCTCTATATAAGGCTTTTATCTGGTTATGTCCAAGCTTTTGTAAAATTTAAGATAAGAATAAGACCTTCTGTATTTTCTACTGTAGTAGAGCATGCTTGTTCTGCATTGGTTGCTTTCTGATGTAGTCAACTCTAACTCCCTGAAAGGAGAGGATCATTTGAGGATATAGTGGTGGGAAATAACACAAACTCACACTCATTTGGGACACATTCTAATTCTGAAAAAGAGCAGGTCGATGAATGGAATACAGCTTGTCCCATCTGAGTAGTGAAGGTACCTGCTGCAGATGGCAATTGGACCTCACTGCGTGTGAGGAAGCTGTCCCAGAATAAGGCAAGTAGGAAGCAGCTAGGAGGTAAAAAACAACAAAACGAGAAAGTCTAGCAGCCCATAGATTATCACTAGACTTTACCCAGAAGACGAGATAATGGAACTGACTTTCTATTATATATCTAAAATTATGCATAATACTCCACACTGCCCATTAGTTAATAACACATCAAATATTTCCCTAAATCAATAATGGGGTATGGATGTGCTACAGAAATATCACCTGTGCCCAAATATGGAAACCCTCTGTATATTTGAATTAACTTAGCTTTCATCTCATCTAGTTTGTTTTAATGATGTTACTGTGAGGCATCTCCAAATAGTAGAGAGTGCCTAGGGTTTGTTAGCAAACCTTCATGGTCACCACTGGAACAATTTTAGCTCCCAACATCTGATCCCTACATCTCACACAAGGCCAAATTACAGTGACTCATCTAAGCTATGCATATTAAGTTTTTGTTTCTGCATTGAACTCTAAAACTTACAGTGTATTTGTTCTGCATAATTCAACCAGAGTAGTTTTTTCACCTTACTTTAAAAAGTATCAAATTCAAGAAACAATGAAAATAACTTCACCTAAATATGTGTTGCAAATAACCTGAGATATCTTGAAAAGAGTATAGATGCTTTCTACCCCCAAAGACATTCATAAATAACGAAGACAACGATTTCTACTGGAAGCTGAAACATTTGAAAGAGCTATCGTCAAGTTAGAATTCAACATAACAATTAAATACCATTTTATCTGGCAAGTAATCATTGAATTCACAAACACTGTGTGGATGCTGGCAACTCCTCTGCACACCTGTTATTACATATTACAGTGAAATTTATTCTGAGTGTTTGGCAAGGGATCTGCTTTGAAACTAGGTTGGTTATCAAAGTTCAGAGCAGCATATCAATATATACTATTCTTTTCTACTAAGAAAACGTTACAGCATATAAAACTGCTGAAAACCAGTATCTGGATTTGCAAAATAAAAGTAAAAAACACAGACTCCTCCACTCTCAGTCAGGTGGCATGAATGGTGAGATTTTTGCTTTTCATTAGAATCTGCTAGAAAAGAGCTGAAGAACGCTTGTCTTGTGAGACGTATGTATTGACCTCAAAGGGTGAAATGCAGGGCACTATTTATTCAGGTGAAAAAATACAAAGCTTTGTGTGTTGTTCAGCAGTGATCAAACAAAGAAGATTCCCAAGAATGTACTCCATGTGTAACTTTCAGAACTCAAGTGTTGTATTTCCAATATTAAGTAGTGAGGTAGAAACACCCCTGCTATTAAAGCAGTGACAATTTATCCAAAATAAATTTTCAAATAGAAGATTTTAATAGTTTTTGTGTATAATCAGAGAAATATCAGGAATGATTTTGTCTATAACTAAATTTAGCTGTTTATGACAGCTGTGAGGGAAATAATCTACTAAGTTGAATAAATGAATTTTACAAATTGTTTTTGTTACAAAGTTTCTAATGATGAAAGCTAATATTCTACATTTTGGATAGCCTATAGATACTAACTATGGTCTCCATATTCTACATGCATATTAGATCAGGATGTCACTGTCAAATTATTTACCAGAATCCATTACATACTTGTTAGGTGATAGGTATAAGACCCAAACCCTGATCAAAGAACTTACAATAGTGATGTCTTAAGTCAGGGTAAATCGCCCCTTTGTGTATCTTTAAAGCTAGATACACAAGCTTTAAAGTTTGTGTATTACAAGCTAGTAATTTTATCTTTCAATGGATCTCGGTTTTCTTATAAAATGAGGATATTGGGGTGTCTGGGTGGCTCTGTCAGTTAAGCATCTGACTTTGTTTCAGGTCATGATCTCACAGTTCATAGGTTTGAGCCCCACATCGAGCTCTGTGCTGACAGCTCAGACCTGGAGTCTGCTTTGGATTCTATGACTCCTTCTCTCTCTGCCCCTCCCAATTCGCATTCTCTCTCTCTCTCTCTCTCTCTCTCTCTCTCTCTCTCTCTCAAAAAATAAATAAGCATTAAAGACAATTTTAAAGGAGGGTATTAAGACAGATTATTTACAACACTCTGTTTAGGGATGAAAATTCTGAGACTCTACAATAACCAATTTCAAGAGTCCTAAAGCTGAAGAGATCATAGGTAGTGGAGCTGGGGTTTAAGATAGGAATGTGGAATATAGGACTTTAATAAATGGGTAGGTGGGGAGCTCATTCCAGGGAAATGCACTTGGGCAAGTACAGGTTAGAGGAGAGCTAACATAAGAGTCCCAGAAATCCAGTAATGGACAGACATGCCCAAGTGGAGCTCTACAGGGGGCGGAGCAGCAGGAACGAAAGTTGACTCTATGTTAGGGTACATGGTAGAATGAGCCGATTATCCAGCCAGGGCTTCAGATTTTACTATCAAGGCAAGACTATTTTCTAAGGCAAAGGTAAATTTTTAAAAGTACGTTTCATAGAGATTTGTGGGATAGATTTATATGAGTACATTAGAAACAATAAGTCCAATTATAAAGTCATAGAAACAGAGAAACAGGTATATAACATGCATTATCACTCAGGTGGTTGCAGGTGGAAGTGTAAAGGAAGTTAGGAACAGAAGTGTGATACCCTGCACACGGTCTCCAAGTCACTTCATTATAGGGTGAAGATCTGTGTTGCAAATGTATCTTTGGAGAAAATATGTGCATGTTTTAATTTTGCCGGGCAGACGCTTTATGTCATAGCAGAAACCTAGGCTCGGGAAAGACTATATCCTGGATCAGGGTGTGACACAAAGATATGATCAATAATTATATTTTCTGGAAATTTTCTTATTCCTCAGGATTTGGGATGGTATCTATGTGCCGCCATTGCACCATAAACCCCGCGGTTGCTAAACAAAAGCCGTAAAATACATAAAATAATGAAGCTAGGGCAGCATTTCTGAATGAAATGAAATGAATGAAATATATATAACATGCTCAGAAAGAAAATGAATTTCTTTCTGAATGAAAGAAAACAAACTTTTCTTCTTCACACTTATATGACTTATAATGAACTATAGAATTACTTAGGCCTAACAATTTTTTTAAGAAAGAGAATAATATTTGCAATGAAAGCAAACAATTTTTATAACAGCCTCAAAAAGGAATTAAAGGAATGTTCAGAAAGTTGGGGAAACATAAGAATAACTAGAGCGCACAAGGTTGCAAAATGTGTATTTCACTAGATAGGGGAAAAAAAATCTAAAGAGGTTCTCTTAGGGGTTGACTCTAATAGCCTTCAAACAAAATTTTCATCAAAGTTCTCGTGGATTTATTTAACCCTCAACACACAGACTGCATTTGGTTGGTTAGTGCAAATTTGCAACTAAATCGTGAAAAGTGTTCTTCGCGTGTTACCTCTGGGGTCCGTTTTTCTAATGTAGTTCCCACAAGAAGATGAAAAATATTAAGAACCTGAATCATTCAGTATGACTTGTGCCAGACACACTATGTAGATCCCATGGCAGGCATATTTAATGAGAGAGTCAATTGCTGCCTCAGTTTTAATTTAGCCTTTCCCAGTGTCCAATATGTTTCTCTCAGATGAACTGGTCCACAGGGAGCTTCAAAAAGTCAGGGTGTGTGAAGAAAAGGAACAGGACAAATTTCAGCATTATGACAGTTTTCTACAAGCTTTATTTTTTATAAAATTATGTCAATTGGCTTCCATTGTTTAAATCAAGCAGAGCATAGGCACCTTAATTAATCAAAAAAATTCCCCTAAATATCGACTCACACAAAAGCTACCACTCCACTGTGGAGGAACATACTTCTGTGTTGTCCTCCATATGGTCCAAATTAGCACCTGCATAGTTCAGTTATTAAATGAAAAACAGCTCTTTACTTGACCTATGGAGTTCTTGTATACAAGAACCTATCCAATAGCGTTATGTCTTCCTTTATCAGATGTGTGTGGTATGACATAATGAATGTAACACTTCAGTGCAATTGGCCAGATTTCAATTCCCAAGCATGGGGTCACATTTCCCTGCTCATTGTTTTGGAAGCAGACATTGTGCATTGGGTAGCTAATGGTGAAGCTCTGGGTTTTTCCCTAAGAGATCTCAAACCAAATCTAAGAAACTAGTAACCCAAATTTAATAACAGTTCAAAAACTCATTTGCTGAGTAAGAGCTTCTTAGAATAAGTGATGAAAACTCCAGAGAAATGTTAGGTGAATGTGGGAGGCTGGGCCAAAAGTCTCTTTTATCTAAAAATTTCTAAAGAACAATAGCATTACCTAGAGTGTTTAATTTTGGTTTGGTGAATCAGTTTCCTATTTGTTGCCTTGATAAAGCAACATACAGACCCAAATTTTAAATAATTTTATAATATAATTTAAATTAAATATAAAGGTACAAGTAAATGCATATCTATATCATTGTACTATTTATGTGAATTTCAGTATTTCACTGTTTCTATTTATTTAAAAATTTTTCTGGACTCTAAATTGGGACAAGTATAATATGCACATATGTTTAGGGTACCTAGGCTTCAGTGGAAGAGAAATAGAGTTTTGAGACTATGTAAACAGAGATAACAGATTCTATAAAAAAGTATTTATCTATTTACTCAGGAAAAGAAAAAAAGCATGAAGGTGGTTGTAATAAGAACTTTTAATGATGTAAAACACTAGTGGTCTTGGCAAATAGCAGCTAAACCTTATCCAGTGGATAAAGAATAAGAAAAGGGGGAATTCATTAGGAACAGAAGGGGTCTAGTTTAGATAATATTAATGACTTCTTGATTCTAAAGATTTAAACCAGCATATAGTAGTTGGAAAGATTTAAACAAGATACCTCAGTGTAAATGGCAGAAATAGAAGACAAATAAAAGTCTTCAGATGCCTTTGAACAATGAAAATGGGCATGTACACCTGGAAGCTTACATTCTGATTAGTTGTAGAACCGAAAAGCTATAACCCACTTGACATGATCCAAAAGTGGCCAGTGGCAATTTACAAGGATGTTACATGGCTTCCCTACAGGATTGTACTGGAAACAACTAAAACTCCAGCTTAGAAAATGAAATTCAAAAATAGATAGGATTGTGAAATTCTGCGGTATAAAAGACAGACTTACCTGCCAAATAGTAAGGTGCTAGAACTAACGTGCACTCCTTGACACTTCGAGAATAAAAAAAAAAAGTTTTCTAATTCAAATGCATTAGATTTCCACAATAACACAAAAGTTCTTCAAACAAAAGTTTATGGAGCATCCGCTATGGATAAGGCACTGCTAAGGAGTACGTAAGTTCAGTAGCTCACAAATTTTGTGCTAATCCTGTTTTCTGAAACTAAAATCATAAAAAGTTGTAAAATACTTACCTTAATCAGTTAAGCAGGAAGCACATGGAATTCATGAACTTTAAAAGTTAAGCTAAACATACAAATATGTTCAGGAGATATTTCATTACATTCAATGTAGATGAGTCCATATTAGGTAACTTGAAAGAAAGTAGAGGCTTCCGCGTATACCTGTTAAGTTTTATGTTATGAAAGAAATATCGGTTACCCTATTAAACATCTCAGAATCAGAATCAGAAAATACTATGTTGAGAAATGAAGTGGAGCTTCTGTAGGGCTTCTGACCTTATGAAAATTTAGATACCTGACACTAAGAAGCAGGAAGACCCATAGAGATTTAAAAATTGAATGATATAAATATTAATTTGTCAGGACAGAGGTAAATGTACTGAGAGACTCTTTGAGATATTTCCCGCTTTTGTGAATCTATGTAAAGAACAGTTTATAGAAGCTTCACATTTACATTGCATTCTTCTCACCATGATAACCACCCACATCAGCCTACAGGAGCAAATTTTTTCTGGTATTATCTTTCAGACAGGTGCTGTACCAGAGGAGAAAGAATTTGACAAAATCTGTGGAGCAGATGAAGAAAAATGGAGAAAAAAAGATTTACAACCTATAAATCAGCAGCCTTCATTGAATGAAGGATGAACTGATACATTGTAGGAAGGGCTCTCTGGCTGAGGACCTCAGGGCTCTGTGCTTGGTACCAATCTGTTCAACATTCTCATCAACAATTGGGATGATGACAGGGAAGGCATTTTCCAATGGCAGGCTTCAAGAGCTAAAAGAATGGTGTGGGATGACAGAAATAAAATTCCAATAGGCCATAACTGATAGGGTGAAACTTGATAAATGAAATCCAGGTGATATGCATAAAATGCTGCTTTGGAGTCTTAAAATAAAGGATGGGGAAGATCTAGCCAAAAAGTAGTGCAAGTGTGACCTTTGAGAAATGGACTTGACCTTCTAACTCTCAGTTCCCTCATCCATGTGATGGAGGTTATACTAAAGTGATTACAGAGAATAAATGTGCTATGAAAACAGAATACATAGTGCTTAGCAGTTAGTAAGGGCTTAATAAATTTCAGCTTTATTTTTCATCTTATTAAATATTTTGTAGAGAGTAATTAGAATCTTCAAATGTTTCATTAGGACTCCATGATAAAATATCAAAATAAAACATAATGATGGAGCACAGTTCAATCAACTGAGTGCCTGACTCTTGATTTCAGCTGAGGTCATGATCTCACAGTCTTGGTTCAAGCCCCATGTTGGGCTTTGTACTGTGTGTAGAGCCTACTTAAGGTTTATCTTTCTTCCTCTGCCTCTGTCCCTCCCTGCTCTCTCTCTTTCTCTCTCTCTCTCAAAAAAATAAATAAATAAATAAATAAATAAATAAAATAAAACATAATGACAAACATCATGTGCTATTTAATAGAACACACTACTTTTCTCTAGTCATCAAAACTGTATTATTTTTAAGAATTCAGAATGTTAGTAGTATTTCAGATCTTTTAAAAAGGTGAAAGAGTTAAGCAAAATTTGGATGGTAGAAAGACGAACTTTGCAATGCAACCAACCAGCTGTGTCACTAGCTACCAGTGTGATTTTGGGCATGTTACTTTAGGTCCCCATGCCTCAGTTTTCTCATGTGTAAAATGAGATTGAGAAGAGTATCTATGTCATAGGGTTGCTGGGTGGAAAGATTTCAGTTAAAATGGGCAAATCTTTCAGCACAAGTCTGGCTCACAGGAAGGCTCAGTAAGTTTTAGCAATTGTTATTGTTAACAATGTGTACTTATCATCTCAATTAGGCAATTCAAACTGAAAGAGAATGGAAAGGCCTTTAGCAATACATTGCATGTCTTCACAATAAGTCTTGTCTTAAACACAAAGAAACCAGAAGTGAGAAGATAATGTATTTTGCAAAGCAATTTAATGAAGTTAAACTTTCATTATCTATAAGATAGTTAATTGCAAAGAAACTGAATTAGTTCCCCATTTTGATGCTCTTATTATTAATACTTGCTTTTGATTAAAAACTTATTTTATGAGAAATCCTATACTTGAGACCTTCTTTGGATAGTCATTAAATGCTAAGTTCATGTCAAGGCTGGCTGGTCCCTAGAAAAATGGGAAAGAAAGTAGCAGTTCTCCAGAATTGAGCTTCCCGAGCCTTCCTTCTTTGCTAACCCATCTTTTCCACAATGTTTTCTCTTACTTTTTTTTTCACTTTTATTTGAAATAAAAAGTTATACCTGGTTAAACTGTTAACATCTGAAAAAGCTGTAATGCTTTGTCTCATGCGTATTTACTTTTATCAAGAACTGAAATCTTAAAACATGGGATTGGATCTATCAACTCAGGTTATCTGTCCATTTGTCCAATAATCATACAGTCATGTACATGTCATCTACATGTTTCAGTTATGTATGTTTGTCTCCTAACAAAAAGATGTTAGGAAGATGGAATCAAAACCAAAGCATTTTCAAGGGCAAGTCAAGATAGTCACTCTTTAAGCTCACAAATCAAAGTAAAATAAAGTAAAAAGAGCTTGAGGATTATTGGACCTTAAAAGTGATAATGCTCCTTTCCTCTAATTTTCCTTCAATTTAGGCAAGAAGAAAATCAGAAAGTTGGATATGTTATACCCAGATCGCAGTATCCTCAATGACCAGAGACCACCGGGGAGACCGAGTCATGCATGCAAAGGCAAAGGGCTTTATTATTATGGGCTCGGGCTGCCAGACCTCACCAACACAGTGGATCCTTGCTGAGAGCCTCCAAGGGCAGAGTAGGGTTTTTATAGGGTTTGTGACGGGGGAGTTACAGAAGTTGTGACATGGGAACAGTGATCCAATCATAATTATACAACATCACTGACAGCGGGTTTGACCATACGCATTGTCTAGAGTATTCCTTACTTTTGGCGGGATCCAATTACAACGTTTAGAGTACCTTTAAATTTAACAATCACAGAGCGAGCCTAAGGTCTTATTGGGCAACTAATGGTTTAGGGTTAACTTTAACATTAGGTAACAGGGTCCTATCTATAGTTTCTATCTCCAGGCCTGTCCCTTAATAATGTGGAGAGTGGTCACTGGCCTTTCCTGATTGGGTGTTGCAAGGGTGGTTACTCCTGCTTTGGGCAATGTGTAACTGCCTGATAGTTTCGGGGAAGCTGGAATTTGGGCCTTCTAGTTTAGAGGGGAAACTTAAAGCCTGTCATGGAGTCAGTTTGGCTTAGACGTTTAGACTTGTGTCCTTACAGATAAACTAAATCTGTTTAATAGATAGAGTAAACTAATATCCCTAACTATCCTTCCTGTATTTGGAATAAACAAAGAACACTAACAATTTGAAAACAACCTTCTTTAAGACAGGAAATCAACTTGCTTCCATTTTTAAATTGTTTTGTTTTAAATTAAAACTGAATCTATGTGTTTCTGAAACTTTCAGCTTTGTATATTTAAAACTCATTTTTAAATGATTTGAGTATCTTTAAAAAATTTTTTTTTGGAGGCAGAGAAAGAGCACAAGTGGGAGAGGGGGTAGGTGGAGGGACAGACTGAGAGAGAGAAGAATCTTAAGCAGGCTCCATGCTAGGTGCAGAGTCCAATATGAAGCTTGACCCCAAGACCCCAGAATCATGACCTGAGCCAAAATCGAGTTGGATACTCAACCCACTGAGCCACACAGGTGCTCCATGATTTGTGTATCTTTGAAAAATTTCTCTGGTGGCTGTGAAAATGTGGGGGGAAATGTCTAGGAAATAGTCTCCAGTTCCTTTCCTCCCTGGTTTTCAACAATGTCCCCAAACAAATAAAATTCATGAAGTTGAATATTAAAATAAGCATTTTCTAAGTACAATAATGAGATTTATAACTTCAGAGTGAAAAATGAAACCTTCAAGAATCAACCTCCTACTTGTGATAGAACTGAGGGATTAGTTAGTTAGATAGTTATTACTACCCAAGGATTAACATGGCTTCCTGTGTGTTCTATAATCTCTGTTCTGGAAATTTTGATAAATAGAATGTTAAATAAAATTTTACATCTGTGTCTCAGGATTTGGCTAAAGACTTGACAGTGAAATAATAGTTGACAAGTATTCCCACATTCTAAAGAGGGATGCTAGACAATAGGATTTACTTGCTAGCTGGGCATTCCTCTATCAAATGGTCTCCTCCACCCTAGGCTAAGAAAAGGCTGGGGAGTTATGAGGAATTCTAGGGGGTCAAGCTTTCTGGTGGAAGGTTTGAGAACTGCCCTCTCTTTCTTCTTGCCTAGATAAGAGGACTGCTTATTAGGACAAGGGGAATTCATCCCCAACAATAATAGACAATATTGTATAGCATGTGCCAGGCATTGTTTTAAACAGTTTGCACATCTTTAGTTATTGTATCTAAATGGAGAGTACAATTCCAAGTCTACAAATGAAAAGCTGAGCTATTTAATAATCTTGCTAATGGTCCATATTTTTTTTTCTTTATGGCTAGTAGATTGTGTAGTTGGAGAAAGAAATTGAACTGCAAGGAGATTAACCAGAAACTGCATCACTTGTATCAGGATGCTGTATAAACGGCATTCCCATGGTTGGGGCCAGTGGGGAAGGTCCTCAAAAAAACTCCACCAGAAAATTCTATGAGATCATGTTTTTTTTTACACCAATCATAACCAAAAGAATTAGTTGAAATTGATGCTGAATACGAGAGCATCAATCACATAGGATCATTCTACCTCTGTCTCCAATCTTACTTCTCACTCTCTAAACATGAGGAATCCAATAAAGGGAAAGACAAGTACAAAAGAATATGAAATAACAAAACAGATCACAGCTCCATACCACAAATGAAAGGTAAGACCTTATTTGATAATAATTAATCCACATTAAAGATTTGATGTAGACTGAACTGAATTTTTAAAACTGGAAGAAAGTGAATCTGAGATTACCATGAGACTATTTTCGTGGGTTAAAAAAATAAAGTTATGACTGCAATATTGTCCAGGGAAAAGGAAGGCATATTCCACAGAAGAGATTTGAAAGCAGTAGAGGGAGGAAAATAAAATTAAACTTGTTTGTATATTCCACTGAATTAAGCTGATTCAACCAGCTAATTGCTGCTTTTTCATATGCATTATGACATCACCTTGTATCCCTATTTTCCACCAGTTCCTAACATTGTAAATTTCTAAGGCCTTCCCCAAAGCCCTGGAAGTTTCTGGCATGCTAATGTTCTCCAGGTTCTTGAATTCTCAAGGGTTGCCTCTGCGTTGGGCTACATGAATACAGGTATGAAAATTAAAAAATGAGCCCCTTATCATTTTTCACACACCAAAATATTTCTCACAAAAGCATTCATGAGCTTAGGGGACTTTACTGAATATTGGTAGCTACTGGTCAGGATCACATTATGCATCTCACACATCTTATCATCTGTTAAACTACTTTTGACTAATCTTATGGTACATTACATTGTATTTTCTTTCTAATTTCATTCTTTCTAATTTCATCCTATTTTTATGCTTCCTTCTTCCCTTTCAACACTTCAGGAATATTTCTCTTTTTCTATGTATCTCCAGGTTCCTGGGCAACTAAAGAAGTAGCCAGCTCTAATTCTAGGTCAGACCCTTGAGTAGAAAGGTCCTCTGCTGCCCAAGTTTCCAGCATTCTAGTCTTAAACTTTCCATCTCTATAGGCTTTCCACTTCCTTTACTTCACTGGCCTCTCACAATTTTTTGCCTCTAGTATTAACTGTTTGTGATACCTCTTGTTTACCTGACTCAAACTTTCTGTGTACCTGGATACAACCTGTCTTTCATCCTTTGTTAAACTTCCACCTCATCAATCTGCTGGCTGATGGAACATTCATAAACATATGCATGTATGAAATTCACAAGACAGATTTATCTCTGTCACAGGACAGGATACACATAAAACACATTCAATAGAAAGATGGGGTATTTTCCATAGTCATAATGTTAACTAGGTATGGGTAGGGAAAAGGAACTAAAACACTATCATGCAGAGTTTCCAAAGATTATATTCTCCATAATGTTTTATAGTAAGAACACATATTAGAGATAATCTGTTTCAATACCCTCAGTGTAAGAATGATTAAAGGCCCAGAAGAATTAAATAGCTTGTTGATGACCACAAAGTTTGAGGTTAGAACCAGAGCCTCTCAACTTCTCAGCTGTTTTTCATGGTTGTTTGCATTACACTGTACTATCTTTCTTTTGTAGTCTAATGGTTCAGATATTATTAACATCAAAAAATATGCAATATTCTCCAGAACTAAAAAAAAAAATATAAAATACTCATTGCTTTTATTCTTATGGCCATTTGTGTGGCTGAGCAAGAAGAGGCCAAAAAATGTGGTTGAAACTAAAATTTATATAGCATCTCAAGGGACCCAGAATAGCCAAAATAGTCTTGAAAAAGAACAGAGTTGGAGGTCTCATATTTCCTGATTTCAAAACTTACTACAAAGTAACCAAACAATGTGGTACCAGCATAAAGAGACATATAGACCAACGGAATGAATATAGAGCCCAGAAATAAACCCTCACATGTATGGTCAAATGATTTTCAGCAAGGGTGCCAAGATCATTCAGTGGGGGAAAGGATATTCTTTTTAACAGATAGTACTGACAAAACTAGTTATTCACATTCAAAAAATAATGATAATAATACAGTTAGACCCTTACCTTATATCATATACAAAAAAGAACTCCAAATGGCTCAAAAACCTAAAAATAACATCTCTTAGAAAATAAACAATAGGGGAAACTCTTAGAGGAAACAAAAGAGGAAAAGCTTCATGATACTAGGTTTGGCAATGATTTCTTAGATATGACACCAAAAACAAAGGCAACAAAAGAAACATAGATAAATTGGATTTTACCAAAAGTACAAACCTCTGTGCATCAAAGAACATTGCCAACAGAGTGAAAAGGCAGCCCACAGAATGGAAGAAGATATTTTCAAATCATATGTCTGATTAATATCCAGAATATATAAAAAACCATCTACAGCTCAATAATGACAACAAAAACCTATTAACACGTAAGGCAAAGGACTTGACTAAACATTTCTCAAAAGAAGAAATACAAATGGTCAATGAGCACAATGAATATCTGTTCCATATCCTTAATTATTAGGGCAATGTAAATCAAAATCACAAGGAGATACCACTTTATACCCACGAGGATGGCTACCATCAAAAAGAAACAAATAGATAATACATGTTGGCAAGGATGGGATTAAATTCGTGCATTGCTCATAGGAACTTAAAATAATATAGTCACTGTGGAAAACAATACAATAGCTCTTCAAGAAGTTAAATCTAGAATTATCATATGATCCAGCAATTCTACTTCAGGGCATGTACCCAAAATAATTGAAAGCAGGAACTTCAACTGATATGCGTACATTTATGTTCACAGCAGCATATTCACAGTAGCCAAAAGGTGGAAGCAACCCCAGGGCCCACTGACAGATAAGAGGATAAACGAAATGCAATATGTACATTCAGTAGAACGTTGTTGAGCCTTAAAAAGTAATGAAATTCTGACCCATGTGACAACCTCGATGAACCTGTACTAAGTGAAATAAGCCAGTCACAAAAGGACAACGATTATATGATTCACTTATACGAGTGTTGGGAGCCGTTTCTGAACTCATAGGTTGAGACAACTCCTTATGAGGTTAAGGTAAGTTGCATGGATTCTTCCCATCAGATGGCTACCCTGATATCCACCCACACCCAATTATTTTGGCTTGAGTACTGACTCCCAGGTCACCTTGTTGATTGGTATTAGGAATGACTCATTCTGGCTTTGATATGCTGATTGCACTTTGTAAAGGAACTTACTATAGGAACTTCTTTTATGGTTAAGGGAGCAACATTGAGTTCCTGAAAGACCTGTTTTTCTTAATACCTCCCATTAAGTGATGAGTGTAACTTTTGCTTTTACTATGCCTATGCCACTTCTGGGCTATTCCCCATCCTTTTGCATAGCAATGTTCCGGAAAGTCTTTACTGATGAAATAATTTATCAGAGGGGCGCCTGGGTGGCTTAGTCGGTTGAGCGTCCGACTTTCGCTTAGGTCACCATCTCGCGGTTCGTGGGTTCGAGCCCCGCGTCGGGCTCTGTGCTGACTGCCAGCTCAGAGCCTGGAGCCTGTTTCAGTCTGTGACTCCCTCTCTCTCTGACCCTCCCCTGCTCACACTGTCTCTCTCTCTCTCTCCCTCCTAGAAATAAATAAATAAAACATTTTAAAAAATAAAAAAAAAAGAATTTATCAGAATGCCACTCCTGTGCCATCCTCCAAACACTAAATCATAAAAAAAAAAGTTGAGTCTCAGACAGTGCAGAGAGGCCTGGCTGGTGACCAGAAAGAATCTCGAGCCTTTCTCATCCCTCCCTCGCCGACACCGTCCATCCTTCAGGGACCCCTAGACCCGGCCGGAGCTGGACTCCGCCATATGAGGTACCTAGAGTAGTCAATTTCAGAGGTGAAAAGTAGAATGGGAGTTAGCTGGGGCTAGTTATTATGAAAGAGGAAGTTTTGTTTAATGGGTAGAAAGTTTTAGTTCCAGAAGATCAAAAATTCCTAGAGATGGGTGGTAGTGGCGAGTTGCACAACAACATGAAAGTACTTAATGCCATTAAACTGTACCCTTAAAAATGACTGAAATGGCAAATTTTATGTTATATGTATTTTACCACAAAACAGACTACTACCACAAAATAAAATGATTCCATTCGTATCTTAGTAATCCTTAATTGAAAACATTCATTCATTTAAGTTACTTAAATAGTCAAGGTCCAAACACTCCTGCTAAAAGCTGTGGGGATATAAAGAAAATATACACTGTATCTCAAAGAGTTATGAAATAGTAGAACAGAAAAAATTTCATATAAATAAATGAGTTTCAATGTAGAAAATGATAAGAGCAATAATAGAAAATGAGGCTCTAGGAAAGTAAGATTATACTTGTAGGGGTGAGGTTAGGACCCTATATGAGAAGAAAATGCAGAGTAAAGGCGTGATCACAGGAAATTATGGTGTAAGTACGAGTATCAAAAGCAGTTGTGCTTATGTGTAGTACACATCAGCGCAAGCGTGGAAGGAACATAAAGGTAGATGGGCTGATGGTGGTAGATGGGCTGAAAACTGGACTATGGAAACTATCGGCGACTTAGCCAGGAGAAATGTTGAATCATTCTTCATCCGTTGCTACCTTTGATGTGAGGGGCTCCACTTCAGCTGTCCAGAAAAATCAGATGGTATTCTCAAGACTTGACAGAAGATATGATGCCGGCTGCGTGTGACTACTGCTTCTTTTTGTTTAGATCCTCCCTATTTGGTGGATGTATGTCACATGTAAAACACCTACCTGCCAGAGAGTCTGGAAGTGTATAATTTTGTTATTTTCCAGTATTCAAATATGAGAAATCAAGATCAAATGGGCTGGAGTGAACACTGAATGAGACTATCTTCAGTAGGTTTTGAAAAGTTAAACTGGATAAGCCTCAATTAATAAATTGAGAGGTAAGGTGGGAAGGAAAAGCATGTCTATAGGGTGATGTCCATGATCCTAGCTTTTTCTAATGGTGGTGTGCAAATATGGGACCAGATTCAAGTTGGAATAGGAAAAATGATAAGTTTCATTTTGGATAAGCTGACGTTAAATTATCTGAAGACAACTCAGAGGAGATTTCCAGTGGCACTTGATGATGGTTTTGGAGTTCAGGGGAGAAAGCTGAGATGAGGTGAGATCTGTGAGCCATTGAGCACGAGGTGAAAACTCGAGGTGTACAGTAAGCTCAGTAAGAAAGGCATATACACAAATGTGAATAAAACACTGACATATATTTAGGAGGCCAGCAGGGACATGAGTTGCTGCTAGGAAAGAACAGTACTAGGTCCAGGGATGGGAGGAAGAGTTCAAAAGAGGAAAAAGCATACAGTACTAATTCTATCAAGGACTACAAAAAGAATGCAGTGAATAAAAGCGTTAGAAGGGGACAATAGATTTAGCCACATCAAACAATTCTAACTCCCGACATCTCATAATTTTAAGAAATACAAGTAATATAGATTTTAACTAAAAAACATTTTTGTGTTATATTTAAAAATATTTTTAAAATACTGATAAAAATTCAAAATCACTTGCCACCTCGAAATTCATAATGATGAATACCAAAATAATGCTCACACTTTTAATATTCACTTGCCTTCCAAGGCATCTTGCAGCCTTTAGAACCCACAAGGCATAAAGGTAACTATAGATGACAGACATGTTTTTAGCATTAGTTTAAATAGTAGATGCTGAGCCCAAAGGCAAGTGATAACTAATATTTTTCTTTTTGTTTGGAAATTTTTTATTAAAACATCCAAAGTTACATATTATTGTTGAAAGTATTTTACAAACAATTAGTTAAAATTTAGGGCAATAATAAAGTACACTGAGAGAGGTAACATTTTCAAAACTTAAAGTAATAATTTCAAAATAACAAGCAATGATTAAAAATTGAATAAATATGGGGCACCTGGGTGGCTCAGTCGGTTAAGCATCCTACTTAGGCTCAGGTCATGATCTCACGGTTTGTGAGTTTGAGCTCCACAGCAGGCTCTATGCTGACAGGTTGGAGCCTGGAGCCTGCTTCATATTCTGTCTCCCTTTCTCTTTTCCCTCCTCTGCTCACACTCTGTCTCTCTCTCAAAAATAAATAAACATTAAAAAAAATTTTTTTAATTGAATACATATATAGGTAGACACAAGAATTGCATAAAACAAGGAAAACTAATGAGAAGTCACAAAGTTCTAGCATCATCCTAATAAGAAGGAATGTATGGGAAGGAGACCTAATTTTCATGGCCTTTACAAGCACAAGTGACTATCATCAAAAGTAGGATTAATAATTGCAAAGGCTGCCATGAAAAAGACTAAATAGAATTTTTTAGAAACTTTTTTCTAGCCTTTGTCAGAAGTCGCTAAGAGCTTCCAAACCATAGAGAATGTGACTTAAACTATATCTCAAAAGTCTCATAAAAATTATAGTCCATTGTGAACAGTATCAAACTGCAACAATAGTTGCTCTGCATCGATTTTTTTAAATGCCTTAAAAATATTCAGTGCAAGCCCTGAAAAAGGCAAGCAGATAAAGTTACACTTTTAATCTGAGCTGAGCACTGGCCTACGTGTATTCAAAACGATAGTGTGCTATTTAGTGCAGCTGTTCATAATGAGCAGATAAAAGGAAATCATTAAAGCAACTTCGAACCACCTGACTTCTACCTTCAACTATAAGAGATCAGTGGTAGAGAGCGCAAAGATGGTTTGCATGCCCCTAAAAGGACAGGGGTAACAAAATGTAAATTTCTTTGTGATGTATGTGAATGTTGTCATAAAAGGCAGTTAGTTGGGAGCTTTCCAAGATTTCCTTGGGGGACGACCCCATATTTATAAATCCAGTAGCTAAAATTCACATAATTACAATTTCAACTTCACTTTGAGAATATTGTTGGGCTTCTTTTGTGCCTGATCAACTGAACAGCTGTGTGTTCAAGTTGAAGTGTCTACTCACGGTTTCAAACATTTTAAAAAAACAAAATGAGGATCATATTTGGGACTACTATTAAAAGAGGAAAAAAATATCCCATGCCCTCGGAAGATAAGGGGATTACTCTTTTATTTGTTTTGCAAGAACACATGCAAAGCATTTATGAAGCCAACACAGCTGCAGGACCCACTTACCATATCCATTGTCTACGGTCTTTTCCAGCATTTACAGATTCACATTTAAGACACATAACATGTATTTCATGCCATGATCCTAGAATATTTCATTATAAGATCAGTATTTCAGTGATAATGTATAAGGCACCAATGGAAGATAGCTTATCTTAGTATTTCTTCAGTGTCACCCTTACTTCAGAGTAAAATATTTCTTTATTCATCATGCTATAGGGACAGTGTGGCAAAAGTTAGGTTACTAGAAATAATAAATGCACAACTGATATGTCATCAATAATTTAATGAACAAAATATATTCTAGTAAATCAGTTTCATTGAAAACCTTGACTGTCTGTCACTAATTCTGCACAGGAGACAAACTCCTGTGGCATTAGTTTTAAATAAAAGTAGTAAGTGAATAGTGATAATTATGTGGCATCACCTAAATTCACCCTTAATGTGTTTTATAAAAATATTCTAGTTTGGGGATCTGACTAAAGGACTAGGAAACCAAAGTCTTGGAGTAGTTCTTACCAAAATAAATAGAAATATCTATTTTTCTTTTTTAATTTTTTTTAAATTTTTATTTATGAGTGGGAGATAGTGTGCAAGCAGGGGAGGGGCAGAGAGAGGGGAGACAGAATCTGAAGCAGGCTCTAGGCACAGAGCCCCACATGGGGCTCAAACTCACAAACCATGAGATCATGACCAGAGCCAAAGTCTGATACTTAACTGACTGAGCCGTCCAGGCAGTCCTCTGTTATTCTTTAAAAATAGTAACTTACGATAAGAATATATAATTGCACAAATTAATAAATTAGTTTAATATAGGTGGCATATCTGTGGGCGCTCTTATAGTTGTGTGCTTACTTTAATTTTCTACCAACATTTTATACTTAATCATTCATTTATTTCAAGAAAATTTCACTCTAGATTAATCAGACCTAAAATACAGAGAGAGGCTGAGAAAAGAAGAGCAAGAACCCTAAGCACATTGTTTTAGTACAGAGTTTAACAAGGCCTAATAAAAACTATCAGGACTTTGGAGCACTGCAGAGTTTATGAAAGTTCCATGAAAGCTTCCCAATAATTACTACCCAAATAACCTGCCATTGAACTTTAATGTCTTTCTTTTTTGTGCTTATCTTTATCCTGAGTGCCTAATGAATCATTAGGTATGCTTCATCTTCTTTGAACAAAAGCAATTAAAAAGATATATAAAGATTCAGAACATAAATCCAATACTGTATCAATATTGTAGGTCTTAGTAATCAGCTTTAAGAAGATGCCCAGTATTCCCACTTACAGCTCTATAACCAGGTCAGCCATCACTTAAAGCAAATCTTAGACCTGAAATGTAGCAACTCCAACAGGTGAGCATCTGAAACAAAATCAGCGTGTTGCCTGCCTACCACACTGATAACTAAAACTGAATTTTTGGGGTGCCTGGGTGGCTCAGTCAGTTAAGTGTTCCACTTAGGCTCAGGTCATGATCTCCCGGTTGGTGGGTTTGAGTTCTGGGTTGGGCTCTGTGCTGACAGCTCAGGGCCTGGAGCCTGCTTCGGATTCCGTGTCACCATCTCTCTCTGCCCCTCTCCTGCTCCCACTCTGTCTCTCAAAAATAAACAAACATTAAAAATAAATAAAATAAATAAACCTTAATTCTCTGTATGCATGCCCACATATACATAACAGACATTAGCAACATGTTAGCAGACTTGAGGGCAGACTTAGTGGCTATGAATAATTTCATAAAACACTTTGCTGCAATGTCCAGTAAGGAAAGGACACTACACTGCTGTCTAATTTATTGAGAAAAAAACAGACTATGACCTTTCATTTTAGTACTGCAGGATAATATTTCAAGTGATCAACTCTGAGTAATTTTAGTGAAAATAAAAAATTTTAATATAAAAATGAAGTCTCGATACCATCATGAATAAATATCTACGCTTGTATTATACAAAGTTTTGTATCATTGAGGAGCCATGTTAGAAATAGTTTCTAATGTTTCCTTTGCTCTCGGGATGTCAGCTGTCTCTTCACCCTTTGAAGCCTGTGCTCACGTCACAAGTACTTTCCTCTAAGAGAACTAGGAAACCAGACAGTGAAAATTATTACACACCCTATTTAAATTAGATGGTCAGGATTATGAATGGCCCTTTTTTCTTGTGAAAACTTGTAATTATAATTCTATCCTGCCTTCCTAAATATCCTATATTCCGTAGATATCCTAAATTCATGTTAGAGTGTGCATGATCAGTAAAAATAAAAATTTAAAAAGTATTTTTTAAGTTTATTTGTTTTGAGAGAGACACAGAGAGAGTATGAGCTGGAAGGGGCAGAGAGAGAGGGAGAGAGAGAATCCTAGGCAGGCCCTGTGCTGTCAGTGCAGAGCCTGACGCAACACTTGATCTCATGAACCAGGAGATCATGACCTGACCAAGAGTTGGGCACTTGACTGACTGAGCCATGCAGATGCCCCAAAACACAGAAGTATTTTATGCTTGTACCTGTTTTTGTTTTATCTTGAATAGATAAATACAATCTTTTTTAAAATTTCACTACCAAGTAATATGTTTAAGCATATATAAAATATATTTTTAAGAGAATGTGCTACGTATAGGTGGATTAGGAAGAATTTAATAGAGGACCATGGGGGAGAAGAAGGGGAAAAATAGTTGGGGAGAGGGAGGGAGGCAAACCATGAGAGACTCTTGAATGCTGAGAACAAACTGAGGACTGATGGGGGTGGGGGTAAGGGGGGGTGATGGGCATGGAGGAGGGCACTTGTGGGGATGAGCACTGGGTGTTATATGGAAACCAACTTGACAATAAACTATTTAAGAAAAAAAGAAATAGGATTGTAGCTAATCTCTATTACTTCACCTTGAATTGTTATTTATATTGTGATAAACATTTGTAGTTGCCAAAGGATGTAGTGTTCTTCCTAAAATTGTCTAGATAACACACTTATATTAACTCCCCATTAATTTTCTCATTTTCCCATTTATTTAGCAATTTGAAAGTTCTAAATAATTAGTTTTATTCTTAAAACAACCAGCTTTCACAGTAACCATTAATTTTTGAAGCATTTTACTCTTGCAGTAATAAATATATATTTAAACCATAACTGGTAGAATTTCAGCACATAAGGAGATGTTTATTTCAAAGTCCATGTGCAAGCCCTTCCTATATTTGAAAGTAAATATTCATATATTAACAATAAATTCGAACGACATAGGGAAAAAAGAATGTGCTAGAAATGAAATATAGAATATTTAAAAAGTAAATGTGCTTCATCTAAATTTTACAAAATTTACATTCAACACTTGATAAAGCAGTGCTTTAAAAATCAGGTTGTGTATTTGGATAACTGCTACTTGCTCTTGATGTGTATCAGAGCATCAAAGGAATGACTCAAAAACTTACTTAGATGAAAGTACAGAAAGTGCAACCTTAGCTGTACTCACTCAATCATGATGCTCGTTTTCAATCCTATCCACAAGTTACATAATAGTTTACAATTCAGTTAGCAAATTCCTATCTTCACTAACGTTAATCACTATTTTTTTCTGGCACATTAATTGAAAGGTATTAAATAGGGTACTTATTTATTTACTCATTCATTGACTAAACATCTTCTGTTTAATCTAGTATTCCCAAAGGAAGCGTTTCGTCATTCAGAAAATAATTACAATAATGTGTGGGAAAGACCGTGTTTAGAGCATGTAGTTTTTATTTTAATAGTTTGAAAAATTCACAATAACCTTTCCACTTAAAAATAATTAAAAGAGAGACTGATTTTCTAAATCTTTAAATGCAAAGATAATTATTTAGAATATCCTTAAAATTATTTTCAGCAACAAAATTATATCATAGTGGAAAAATTTCAGACCAGTTTTAAATGCTGTCTACCATAGCAAGCAGAGTTTGCCTCAAAAGGGGGTTTACTTTATGGGGCGCCTGGGTGGCTTAGTCGGTTAAGCGGCCGACTTTCGCTTAGGTCATGATCTCGCGGTTCGTGGGTTCGGGCCCCGCGTCGGGCTCTGTGCTGACTGCCAGCTCAGAGCCTGGAGCCTGTTTCAGTCTGTGACTCCCTCTCTCTCTGACCCTCCCCTGCTCACGCTGTCTCTCTCTCTCTCCTAGAAATAAATAAAAAAAAAAAAAAAAAAAGGGGGGTTTACTTTTATGTTTTAAGTGCTTGAATTGCAAATCACTGGAGCTTCATCTTTTCATCACTAATATCTGAGGGCTCCATATACACTTCTGTAAGTAAGCTAATCTTACTTACTTGCTTATACCTAGAAGGATTTACTGCTAGATAGTGGCTGTAAATCCATATCACCAATCATCTTCTTCCTAAAATCTAACTTCTTGCCCAACTTCTTGTCATTCTAATTAGCTCATTGCTGTTTTTATCCCCAGTGTGGATGATGGAAGCCTGTACCCACAGGCGGTAGGGGCAGCGCTGCCGCTTGTGAATTATCACTTGTGGTTTCATCATTAGTATTATCCCTAATCAGCCAATTTCCTTTCTTTCCATCCCTCTCGTCCTCCCTTCTTCTCTTCCTTCCTTCCCCCACTTCTTTCCTTCCTTCTCCTTTTTTCTTCCCTCATCCCTTTCATTTTAACTAAATATGTCTTAGTCTCTTGTCCATTTTCTGGAAGTTAGTTTAGTTAAAACTAGATAATATAATTGCTAAATCCATTTACCCTGGCACACGTAAACTGCAATACATACACATGTGCTGAAAGGAAGAGAGTAACTAAAGGTACCACTGCTGACTCTTCTGGTCTTCCTCAATACATCTTGTCATGGCCACGCAGTATGACCATTTAAAGAGCCAAATGTAAGTGCTAACGTTTTATGAACTCTACTGGCCTCATCTTGTTTGTGGTTTGGAGATCACTGATATGGATGCTGAAGAGACATTATGACTTTTTTTAGTTTATTTATTTAGAGAGAGGAGTGTTCAGGAAAAGGGAGGGAGGGAGAGAATCCCAAGCAGACTCCACATGGTCAGCACGGAGTCTGACGTGGGGCTTGAACTCACAAACTGTGAGATCATGACCTGAGTTGAAATCATGAGTCAGACGCCCAACCGACTGAGCCACCCAGGTGCCCCAAGACATTGCGATTCTTGTACAGGATGATGGTATCAACAGATCAATATCCTAGAATGTTCACTCTGTGTTGAAAAGAAATTTAAGTAGGCAAAATGATAGATCAATAAAGAGGTCGTTTGCTATTGTTAAAATAATTTTTACTACATACATAATCTAGCTGAATAAGAATGAAGCCCTAAACTATAGCAGTGAGAGGGAGGAAGTAAAGGAAACAGATGATAAAGGTGCGGTAACAGGAAAAGGAAGAGGGAGGGAGGGACAGCAGAGGGGAGAACTTTCTGGGTACCTCCTTTGTGTCCTGCCTGCACTACTTAGCAGTAGCCTTGCAACTTGTCAAGACAGCATAGAAGGAGGGGGTTTGAGATATGTAGGAAAACTATTCATTCAATTTCTAATATATGGTTGATACACAAATAGAGCATGCAGCTGAATGTAGAGGTATGGGGTGGAGGGAAGCGGTTGCGGTAAAAATTAATCATCACCTCCCAGTTTTATTTTTTTTAATATTTTTAAAAATATTTTTATTGATTTCTAGGAGAGAGAGAAAGACAGAGTGAGCAGGGGAGGGTCAGAGAGAGAGGGAGATACAGACTCTGAAATCGGCTCCAGGCTCTGAGCTGGCAGTCAGCACAGAGCCCAACACGGGGCTCGAACCCACGAACCGTGAGATCATGACCTAAGCGAAAGTCGGACGCTTAACCAACTAAGCCACCCAGGTGCCCCATCACCGTCCAGTTTTAAATAGACAGTAAAGACATGGGGCATTGTCTCTCAAGGCCATAGATAATATGAAACAAGGAGAGAAGCGGCTCTGTGTCTTATATTAACAACTTCCATATACTCTAAAACCCTGGATTGTAAGTAACTTGTTTTGTGAATGTTCTGCAAGATGAGCAAACATTTCTAATAAAATTTAATTTGATAAATCAGCAATATGAGTAGTACTGTCACTGAAATTCACAGGATCACAACTGAGCCTGCCAATGGTTCTTCTTTCTCTCTCTCTCACTGTCTCTCTCTCTCTCTCTTTCTCTCTCTCTGCAGGATTGTGGGTGATCAGGGTGATGGCTCCCATTGGCTCAGATGCTCAGTCACAGGCTGTGGTGTTTAGCAGAAATCAGTGATTTTTCAAAATGTTGGAAGATGCCCACATCTGGCACTAGTGTATTTTTTTGTCACTCCAAAGCACCTATAGACTGTCCTTTGCTTTTCGATACAAGAGTAAGCTTAGAAATGTTTTGCTTCATTCTAGGTCAGGCTGCTTGCATTCATAGACCCTTTTCGCTGCTGCCTTCTTGCCAGGTACATTCAATACAGTATATGACAAGAGTTCATTAATATGGCACTGTAGTCAACATTCTTGGGATTGTATACAATGGCCCCCATGCAGAAAAAGGTTGAAAGTAAAGGTGGTAAGAAGAAGGAGATGATTATGGTGGAAGTTAAGAAGTCATCAAGAAGTACGAACAAGGTATATGAGTGGCTGAAATTGCAATATTATAAGAAGTCTAAAGTCTATGTCTACATCTGGTCTGCAAAGGAGGGGGAGAAAAAGACAGAACAATCCCTCACTTCAAATGAGATTAGGGAGATGTGGAAAATGTGGGAAACAGTGCAAACTTTGGTAGAAAAGCACCACCTGAATAAGGCCGTAGCAGTGTGAGCAATGAATTTGTTTAATGACAATGCAATGTCACAAATCCACGAAATCCTCAAAAAGAGGCAAAAGCAAGTATCAATGGATGGGTTCCTTGTTGAAGCTGCATGAAAAAAAGATTCCATTGAGCTAACAGCAGTAATTCCGTTAGTGATAGTGAAAGTCGTCCTGCCCAATAACCCTCCTCTCTCTTTTCTCCCTCACACTAGCCATGAAGGTTTTCAAAGGTAAGTGCAGGTTAATTTATTTTTCTTTATCTTTTGCATTTTCTTGATTATTTTGTATTATATTGCAGTATTGTCATCATTTTTATATGAATATTTTTGGGCTGTGAAACAAAGCATTCTGAGTTTCCATTATTTCTTATGGAGAAAGTCACTTTGATATCCACGTACTTTGGATTACAAGCATGTTTCTGGAATGAATCATGCTTACAAACCAAGGTTTCACTGTATTGATGTTTTAGACTCACTGATTCTCCACTTCTAAACGTGGGGACATGAATCCAAGACTCTATGGCAATGGGGCTGAGGTACGGCGAGGAAATTGGAGGTGAGTCAGGTTTAGAAGCTCAAATTCATTTGCATGCTGTTTGGAGAGAACTCCCTCAGAATATTTCTGCAGAGAAAATTCTGGAAGGCCAAAGAAGGGGGACAGCCACCAAGAAGAGTAAGGGAAGACCAGAGACAGAACTGAGGCACAAGGCAGGCAGGAGGTCAGTACGGTGTGGGAACATGATGGGGAAACAGGACCCACAATATGGAGGAGGGAGTGCCTGGTACACAGGACACATCCAGTAAGTGCTGACAGTTATCATATTCACTTTGAATATTTTCATGATTTTTAAAATTAAGTATAAAACATCTCAATACCTTCTTCAAATAAAGCCTGTGTATACTGTGTATATAAGGAATAACACTTTAAAAAAAAAAAACACCTGTGTGACCGCCGCAATGTAAACATTTTCACTGCCATTACTGCGCCTTATTTACCCTCCCTGATCATATCCCATTCCCTCTCTTCCTGAGGTAACTCCGAACCTGAAATTTATGTTCATAATTTCTTGATTTTCTCTATAGTTCAGTCACATGTATAAATACATATTTTATAAAATATCCCTCACAAAATTTTTATACCTGGTGAAATTTTACCCCATGCAGAGAATCCACTTGCTGAAATATTTTTGGCCCCACTGAAGTCCTACAGCCACTAACAACAGTATTTCATCACGTAAAATGCGCAGTGTCAACTCTAATGGGAAACATTTATTGGCAGCCGTGGAGTCAGTTTTAAGCTCTCATCAGATAAAAATGCAGTTGTGACAATCACAGCCTAATTTGTCTTGAGTGTTTGCAGACTCATTCATGGCAGTGGTTTTTATCTTGTAGTGTTAATGTAGCTTTTCATCTTCCTAAGAATTCTTTCTTCTGTATTTTCAAAACCACCCAAGCACATTGATTTTGGGTAGCGTTCATCCTGGCTTCCGATTGTGAAAGTAATACATTCCTTTTGGAGAGAATTCATTAGCCTCACAGTATTTTAAGGCTCAAGCTTGCAACTTAAATGACTCTTTAAATCCATAGATTTAAATATAGACTATTTACATATGCTTTCTGACTTTATCCTGAATGAAACTTTATAATATATAATGGATTAATATTTCAAAATTTACCTGAATGCCTTTCCCTTATATGGTCCTGTTACTACAGCTCTCTACCACAAGCACACACAAGTACACACGTAGTCTCTCACCATCCCACAAGCACATGTACATGTACCTAACATCCTAGACAGGGAAGTGAAATCTTTAGATTAGACTCATCACATCATAAATATCTGCATTTCGAAAATGCCAGGAAAAAAAAAAAAACAAGCAGAGGGTAAGAGAAAAATACTTGTAACCTATATGCCAAAGGCATCCATATATTTGCAGAAAAGTGCATAAGCGTACAATTCACAAACATACACACAAACACACATAGCCAATGAGTGTAAAATATGTTCAATATCAAAGAAATTATTTTAGGCAGAAAACTATAAAAAAAAGCTTTAAAAAATAACAAACAGAAAAACTGAACAACGGATAGTGCCCAGAATGGGAGCGTTTTGAGAAGGCAGACATATATACATTGGATAGCTATTTCATAATATGAATCAAAAAGCCTGAAGATGCTTACTGCATGTATATTAGAGATAACCTGAACAGTTCAAATGCCAACCACAGATGACTGGCTAACCAAAATATGATACATCAATCTGATAATATTTGCATAAGTCATTATGATCACATTCTTGAAAAATATTTAGAATATTGAAAGATGATGAAGGGATATGCTGAATAAAGAAGTGATGTATTATAAATGATGTATTAAGGCAGTTTTTATAAGAAAATAGTAAAAAAAAGTAATATAGAGTTTTATGTATACATAAAAGGCCTAGTTTACAAAGTATTTTGGGGAGATGTTAAATTTTAAGTATTTTTTTGTCTTACTGATGTTTCTAAAATATGTTTAAGTATTAATTTAAAATTGTTTTTAATAATAAGATACCCTATGTTTTTACTCATATGTGGATCTTGAGAAACTCAACAGAAGACAATGGGGAATGGGAAGGGGAAAAAAATAGTTACAAACAGAGAGGGTTGGAGGCAAACCATAAGAGACTCTTAAATTCAGAGTCTTAAATACAGAGAGTACTGAGGGTGGATGGCGGGGGGGAGAGGGGGAAATGAGTGTTGGACATTGAGGAGGGCACTTGTTGGGATGAGCACTAGATGTTGTATGTAAGCGATGAACCACGGAAATCTACCCAAAAAACCAAGAGCACACTTTACACACTGTATGTCAGATAATTTGACAATAAATTATATTTTTTAAAAAGTATCCTAATACACAAAAATTACAGCTCTTACTACATGCACGCTATGATTTCTGTAAACTCTTGGAAATATTAACCTTCCCAATATACTTTAAAAATATTCTGTATATATGCACTAGGTTCATATTTTCTTATACTATATGTATTACATAAGGCACTTCTGTACTATGAAGCTATTTTGTTGCAATTTTTGCTTATTTACAAGCTAATTTCTCCACCAAAAGCCAGCACAGTACTAAAGAAAAGGTAATTGCACTGCTTTTCCCTTTTGCTCATATATGAAACTGAGAGTCCATTTTGTAAGAAACATTCTTCAGTGATTTATGGAAGGAAACTCCTAAATGCCTAAAGACATTTTTCTTCAATGTACACGAAACTGAACCATATGACAACAATTAGGAATCTTTCAAAATATTTAAAAATCTAACTTCAGTGGCCTTTTAAGAATAATACAGTTTGAGCAAACATTTCATTTCTCTACACAATAAAATTGTATCTTTATCCCCCCTTCATTTTATTTAGGAATACTGATTCGGTTTTGTTCTAAGAACTTTTTAAATTAATTTTTCACTTTAAATTAGTCAACTGCTTCCAAGATACTAACTTAATGGTGGAATTTCTGAATATAAGTGAAAAGGAATAATGAAGTTGAAGGAAATGAAATTGTCTTAATTTAAATCCCGCCAACTTGAAATTTATTTTTAAAAATCAACAGTAATTGCTTTTCAAAGAAGGGTAAGTGTTTTAAGAAGTTTGTGAATTATTTTACATTGAAGTCTATCAGTATCGATGTGTCTACCTCTGGTCTCTCCCCTCTTCAAACAGTGCCCTGTAACTAGTCCCAAGATGTGTGCTCATCAAATCAAAATGAAATACCTTTTTCTCTGAGGAAGCTTCTCTACAAGAAGAATCAGTCATTGGTTCTTGCAGGCTCCCTCATAACATTTTACACCCATCTTAACAGATGCTCCATTTCAGAGCAACGTCAGTGGCTCAGGTAAGCCAAATGGACTTTAAAGTTTCAATGTCTTAGAGACTCAGGAGGCCCTCCTTCACCAGAAATATTTTCTGCTCCTCTGGTATTGCCATTTGCTGGTCATTTCTTCTCTGTGATCTTTTCTCTCTAGCTATTCGTCAGAAAAGTGCTTATTTTTTGAGGCCCCGTTTAAACCCCACTTCCTAGGAGAGGTCTCAATTCATCCCTTTGGTTATGTTAATATGGTGCTGTCCTTACCCATTTCTTGGGAGCCCAGATAGGCTCTGAATCGCTTTTGTACATAGAGCATTTGACACATCTTTTGATAAATAAACACTGCCAGATGGAAATGTACATAGATCTCCCAATATATTAAAATGTACTTTAGAATTTCTTATTTAGGTTTCCATTGATGATCTTTACTAATTTTGTAGTTAATCGGTAGAAACAATGAGGCTGTTCTGAGAATTTCAAAGTAGAAAATCTGAATAACATTTATTTTCATGTCTGTTAGCTGCACTTTCCAACTTATTTCTGAATTTTCTTTAGATTATACAATATTAAAAAAAAACCATGACTCACACAATTAAGTTACAAAGGTTAATAGATTTGAACACCTCCTCTTTCTGTCTCAAAATCTTTCAATTACTTTGCTGCATATGCACAAAAGAGGAATGGGAGGAAATGTCACAGTTGAATTATAGTAGACCCCCTCTTTTTTTTTTTAATCTTCCTTTTTGTTTGTTTCAACTTTTTATTTAAATCCTGGTTAGTTAACATACAGTGCAATATCGGTTTCAGGAGCAGAATTCAATGAGTCATCACTTACTTGTAATACCCAGTGTTCACCAACTAACCTTTCTGACACCCACCACCCATCTAGCCCATTCCCCTACCCACCTCCCCTCCTGCAACCCTCAGTTTGTTCTCTATTCTTAAGAGTCTGTTTTATGGTTTGCTTTTCTCTCTTTTTTCCCCCTAAGTTCATCTGTTTCATTTCTTAGATTCCACATATGAATGAAATTATATGGTATTTCTCTTTCTTTAACTGACTTATTTCTAACATTCCACACATAAGTGAAATCCTGTGGTATTTGTCTTGCTTAGACTTATTTCATTTCGGATAATATACAAGATCCCCATCCATGTCACTGCATCAGGGAAGATTTCATTCTTTTTGATGGCTGAGTAGTATTCCATTGCATATATGTACCGCATCTTCTTTATTCATTTGTAAGTTGAGAGGCATTTGGGCTGTTTCCATAATTTGGCCATTGTTGATAATGTTGCTATACACATAAGGATACATGTGCCCCTTCAAATCAGCATTTTTGTGAATTATAGTAGATGTCCTCATAACAGACATAGTTAGACTAATAATTAGACTATGTCAAAAGAACGGTAAGGAGAGGCTCATGAAGGATTACAAATTGAAATTATTTTTTTAAGTAAAACATACAGAGGCTCACATAGTTACCATTTTTAAACTATGGATAAAGCTTTTTCTATGTAAGCAATTATTCCTTAGGGCTTCTTATAAACTTTCTTACACAAAGTACTCCAAGGCATCATCTATAAAGTTTAGTATTAATTTCCTTAAGCTATCAGGAATTTAAAGATATCTAAAACATAAGCAACCTGCACATGAAAATCATCTAGATTTTTATGACTTTCGTTTCCAATAATTTATCATTGGTTTTTCTATACCTCATTTAGCTGTGTTTTTAACCAAAACTTTCCAAAGCACTTAATGTACTCTTCTTAGAAGCATTTCCTTTTGCTCCTGTATTTTCCCTCCTTATGGAATAAGCAATTCAATTCCACAAACAATTAGGTATTAAATTTAATGTAATAGTAAACCAGAGAAGAACTAGCATAAGCAGGTTTGGAACAAAAATAACAAGCCCTTGGTTAGCAGACAGCACATGTAGAGGGAGCTGGAGCACACGGACACGCAGCCAACTATCTGACTAACTTTGAACCTCTATCTTGCCATCGGCTGTCAGAGGAAATGGGTTATTTCATAGCCTAGTGAGTTACACAGTGTAGATCTAGAGGGTTTCTGTTACACTAATTACTTAACAATATTTGGACTCCCTATTAGAAATATAAAATGCAGAGAAAACACTAAATATGAGTTAAATCTATCTATAATATTATCTTACTACTTGCCATTAAAATATTAGTTGCTACTGTTAGACTACATAGACGAGAGCATATACCAAACAGGCGAGACTCAGACTTGTCTGGCATGTGTTTGAGCTCTATGAAAGTGAGTTGAAGTTATCATTAGTTACTTTAATTAATATCTGATGCCCAAAATATGCAATAAACTGTGCATATTCTAGAAGCACACCAATGAAAAGATCCATTCCTTTTTTGAACTTATATTTTTGAGTTGCAGTCTCCAAACTCTTTGTTCACACATTTCTACGAAGGCAAATATTTGAGGATTAGCTATATCTACTTATCTATCTATAGACTATCTATCTATAGACATAATACTTATGTGTATACTTATACATGTATACACATATATGTGTCCAGTTATAAACTACGTTTATATACATCTGTATATATTATGTTTTATGAAATATGGACAGTCAATTTTGGATTCAATGGTTCTTTCACTTCCACCATTTTACATAAGGGAACATGCATAAAAGTGGGTTTTTTCTTTTTAACATAAGTGCAAAGCTACATCATCCATTTGTTTTAAAAAATCATAAGATAAGCCATATGCACAGCGATTGAAAGAGACAGTTTATTGCATGGCTTACTCCAAAAACGAATATACCTATCTGCATAAGTCAATAAATTGATGGACACAAAATGTTTTATAACACATGTGAGAGTGTTTTAAATTATATTTTAAGGAATGTCTGTAGAGCCTTGGCAAACTCCTAGCATTTGAAGACCATTGCTCTCTGGTCTGAAGCATCAAGTACAGTGTGTGCCCAGATGCTCTCTGTGATATTTATTACTTGACAAATGTTATTTTAAGGAGAACTGTTCATACACTTGAGCAACAAACCATATTTTTACACTTTGTTTTCCCGTGCTTTAGAGATATTTCTAGGTTAAAAAAAAAAGGAAAAACCTAATTGAAATCCAGTTTCATATTTTTTTTAAGCCTATATGCTTTTAAATCATAGTGTCAGATTGGAGAACACATTATAAAGCTGAAAAATTCATTAATCAATTCTGCAACTAAATATGGCTTAGGTTTGGAAGCGAAAAGAAAAAAAGGAGGAGGGAAGACAGAAAGGGCAGGAAAAAGGAGAAAGGGGAAGGTGGAAAGAACAAAAACAATATCAAAGAGTTCTCATGTTATCGGTGTCTACAATTCAGAGGAGAACAGGGAGTATCAGCCGGGAAAATCACTGTATGTCATTTTTGAGAAATACCATAAAGTTGTGGCACATGACCTTGCTTTTGATAAAACTTTAAAATTATTTGTACTCATTTTTTCCTAACCTTTTAAAGACTCTCAAAAATTAAAGGTGGCTCACTCAGGAGACAATAAAATGTTGAGTTTGTAAACATGAAACTGAGAATAAAGCTTCTGCTGGAATAAATTGCAGCACTCTTGTTCTGCACAGTAGATCTATTGTAATCAGCTGATTAAAAATCAGGATAATCAGTCACCAGCCCTCATCGGTTTAAATTGGGTACAGGAGGCCAGCACTGACTCCATACTGTTCTGTGACAATAAAGCCACGTGCACGGTGAAAGAATTTCCAGGCTCACTAAATATCACATCTGGGTAAAGCATGTCTACTCTTTCCTTTTTTTTTTATGTAACAAATATTGCATGGGATGAAGGAATGTCAAGGCTAAATTCTCTAATACGGATGTAGAACACATGCATTTGTGCCAGCTCAAAGCAAGACGACAGACACTGGAGGCACTGTTGTGGTTTGGCAGTCAAAATCATCCATTTCATTAACTTGTGGTTCAAAGTCCTACCGCATTTAGGAAAGGAGGCTGCCTATTTGGTGACTAGTGTGTTAAAAGCAAGGTCCTAAAAGCTAAAGAGTGGAAAGAACCACATGTTTGGAGATCATGCTAAATTTCAAATATTTCAACGGAGAACAATTCAATCACAGTTACAACACTGTGTTTTTCCAAACAAAAATTCTTTACAGATAAAGCCAACCAAGTACTATCTTCATTTTTACTTGCTATTGTTTGACCTTCCAAAGTCACTGAAGGACTTTAAAACTATGCCAAGTTAAAAGAAAGAGCCCCACATGGCAGAAGTTAAATATCTCTTCCCTGCCTCAAAAATAATCCAAGTGATGAGAAGGCATTCCAATTACCCAGAGAGCTGTTAGCTCTTCCTTTTTTTTATAGTTATTTTACATCCCAAACTGAAATGGCACACAACCCAAATGTCCTCAGTTCTATAGCTATTTTCCCAACTGACTGTTGCAAGGGAGAAGAGGGGTCCTTTAAAAATTAATTCAGCTTCTAAATATAATATTACTTACTTTAAACCAGCTATAAATCTAGGTAGTTACCTGCATTGTATAAAGTCAAACTGCCTGCTCTTGATGTTCACATCATCACATCATCATCTATGTGAATAGTGATATTTCATCTATCCTTTCAAGGCAAAATAGAAGTCCAGTTACCTCGACAATACAGGGGAAGTCTGTCCTGGCATTATGATTTTGGGCTAGCATTGACCATAAAGATCACAGGGTTTGGGAGATGGATGAGAATTTTTCATTTTCTAGATGGGGACATGGGTTATAAAATGCCCAAGAAAAGGAGTTGCTAAAGGCGGGGATTGGGTTGGTGTCCAGTGCCACTCTGCTACAGACTGCTTCCTATCTGCACAGCTCTGGCCACACTGAACAGGTGTGGCATCAGGAGATTCACTATCACAAATAGCCTCAACATAAGGGAAGGGATAAGCATTAATGATCTCCAGTGGCCAATCGATTTATTTTCTTGGTCTGCTGAGTTTCCAAACTCATAATTTCCTATAAGCTTATTGTACAAGTGTGATTATATGACAACGTCTAAGAACACATCAGAGGAAGGGATGTACCTGACTCCATAGCCGCTCATGCTACTCATACTATGGCTGCTCTCACATTCTCTCTCTCTAACTCCTTTATAAATATTTGACACCCTAATGCCACTCCCCGATTGTTATGCGTGTGTTCCCATGCTAGAGGGGGAGGTATAATTTGCATACATTGTCTAGGATGAACTCATGCATTAGGTAGAATAGTGTTTCCCAAAGATGTTTACATCCTAATGTCTATAACCTGAGAAGATGCTGGTTACATGGCAAGGGGGAGATCACATTCCAGATGGAATTAAATTTGCTAATCAGCTGCCTCAGAGTTGGGAAGATTATCCTGGGTTATCTGGATGGGCCTAATGTAATCTTAAGGGTCCTTACATGTGGAGGAGAGAGACATAACCGAGGGGCCCCTCAAAATGGCAGCGTGAGGAAGATTCAGCCCAACATTGCTAGAAGGATCAAAAGCTGAGGAAAGCACGTGGTCCCCAGTAGCTGGAGATGGCAAGGAAGCAGATTCTTTCCTTGCACCTCCATAAGGAATGCGGACCTGCCACTACCTACATTTTATCCCCGTGAGCCCTGTTCCACCTGCAGAATCTTAGGATAATAAATTTACGTTGTTTTATGTCATTAAGTTTGCAGTGATTTGTTACAGCAGCAATAGGAATCTAATACTGGAAGGTAATGGGCAAAATCAAAGTGAATCAAAGATCCTAATTATTATCAGACTTTCTGAAGGCTCACTGGAGGATAACTGGCTTCTGAGCTCATTCTCAGGGCCACCGACAGAATCAAGTACTTCATGGGCTACTGGACTGCAGGCCTCACTTCTTTTTTAGTTGTTAAAATATATCTTCCCAACTGGATGTATGATAGTTATCTCTCTGGTTCTTCCTTCTGCCTCTCTGTTCCACTCACAAGAACTATAAGGATTTATTAATTCATTGGGATGGCAAACACTGGAGAATAATGATGGGAAAGATGAGGTGTTCAGCTTGAACAATGTCAGGTTTGAGCTTTTTTGATGTAATCAAGAGGATCCGTAACTGAATCTGGAACTCAGGGAGGAAGTCTGAGCTGGAAGACATAAATCCAGGTAAGATTTCTGAGGGGGAATGGTGCATGCAATAAGATGCAATAGTCTTATAAGAAGGAAGGCTTGATTAAGGGTGACAAACACTGATGAAAGACCAGTAAGAGAGAGGCTGAAAAATATTTCTCCATCTAATATCGCTTTTTTGCTCATATTTTTTTCTATGAACTAGGCATTTTAAATATTATTTCATTTCATATTGAAACATGAGACATATTACTCCATGAGACTAGGCAACAGGGCCAACACTGCACACTGACCCATTACAGGGATGGCTGCTGCCTCTGGCATAAAATTCTTCCAAATAATAGGGTGTAGTATATTCTCCAGGAACAGAACTTGGCACTCTCTAAACATTCTGCTCATCTGAATTAGCCATCATAGAACACTCTTTAATACTTGTCTTCTTCACCCCAATTACCGATTGGTCTGTAATTCCATGGGGATGTAGAGAGAAGAAAATAGGATAGTAGTATAAAAAGTCTAAAATATGCAAAAAGTCAACAGAGATTTTTCTTTTCTTATGAAAAGACCCAATAAATGAAGTTGTTAAGTCTGGCTTTTAATGTTGGGTATGTTACTGAAAGAGGATAATGAATGATTCACAGAGTCTCTAGACATGTGTGCTCATTTAGTTTTATATAAACTATATATATATATCATATATATATGTGTGTGTGTACATATATATATTCATACATATATTCATTATATCATCAGTGAAATGGTAAGATCTATAAAAATAAAGCTGTTAATTCCTCCATCACCTTTTTGTTCTCAGCCCCCCCAAAAGGCAACTAATGCTAATTAGCCTACTATGTATCCTTTTGCATTGTCAATTCATAGTAATAACATGATAGGTAAAAATACACACAAGACACACATTTTGTTTGTTTCTATAAAATCTGAGATCAAAATGAGCACACTTGTAACTGCTTTGCTCACTTGACACAGACCTATTGGGAATCCTTCTAGTCCAATAGCTACAGATCTAACTTAAATTTCTTTTCTAATGGCTGTATAATACTCTTCAGCATAGATGTACCATAAGTTACTTCCCCAATGATGGACATTAGAAATACCAAAACTTTATCTTAGAATTCACATGATGCAAAAATCAGTATCTCACACAGATACTAAAGAACCCTGTGCTGTCCAATGTGACAAACATCTTTTTTTAATGTTTATGTTTGTTTGTTTAGAGTACAACAAAGCAGGGGAGGGGCAGAGAGAGATGGAGAGAAAATCCCAAGCAGATTCCACGCTGTCAGTGCAGAACTTGCCCTGGGACTCAGTCTCATGAAGTAAGATCATGACCTGAGCCAAAATCAAGAGTCAGGAGCTTAACGGACTGAGCCACCCAGGTGCCCCACAGATATCTTTCAAAATGACATTACATTATAACATGAGATTATTCTGGTTTCTTTTTTCTTTTAAATATAATAATAAAATCATGTTTCATGATCATTGATGGAAAGTACATAAACACCTCTTCATTCTTGGCTAATTCCTTTGATTCTTATTTTTCTGGAGTGAAGGGAAACCAAAGCAGTAAGAACAGAATTTCCACAAGTTTCCCCGTTCAAATCTATCAGTCCCTGCATCTATACTCCAAAACACTGCTCCCTCCTTATGCTACAGGATTAACCATCCACATTACTGTCTAAGAGCTGACTCTACAACTTGTATGCTAGAGGCCATTGCCTCTCACCTACTTAAAAGACATTACTCTAGAATTCTTCCCTTTATTTACTCTATCGTCATTTTCCCTTTTTCTAGTGGATTTTTCCCTCAATATCCTGCAATGTCATCCACTTCAAAACAGAGAAGCCAGCAGCCCTGTGACCCTTCTTTCCCCTCATCACTGGCTTATTTCTCTACTCTCTGTTACAGCAAACTCTTCTAACAAGTGAATAGTTGTCTATACTCATTCCCTCTCCTTTTTTATCTTGGCCCCATTCCATGCAGGCTTCTACCTTCACCTCTCTCTAAAACAGATCTTAACAAAGTCACCAACAACTCCCATCTTGTCACATCTAAAGACTGTTTGTCTTCCTCTTAATCCACCAACAGCATTTGGCCCCGTAGATCACTTTCTCCTTCTTTAAACAATTCCTGTACTTCTACTTCACTTTAGCATTTCTCTGGAGTTTTCCCCCTGTTTCACTCAGTCCTTTGCTCTTTCTCCACCACTGAAATGTAGGTTCCATGAGGAGAGGGTTTCTGTATTTGTCTGTTTTGTTAATACCAGTTAAAAGTAGGGTCTGACAGATAGCACCCCGTATAGTAGATCTACAGACTGCTGGCAAAACTATTGACTTTTCACTGAATTATCAAGATACATACTGGATTTGGCATTATGGGCCTCAAGAGTTCCTATTAATTTATGAAATGCCAAAGCAAAATTGATTTTCTTCTTTCATAAGCCAACATTTCTCCTGACTTTCCTAGTTCAGTTAGTAATGCCACCATTTATTTCCCTGGCCAACTAGATTATTCAAAAACAGTACTTAAGTCCAAATTTAGTTACTTGTTAACTCTTATATGTTTACTATATCCCTTCCAACTAGATCCCTTGGCCTCTATCCTTCTATAGCTCAAATTTTTCTTCACATTGTTAACAGGTTAATCTCTCCTAAATAGAAGATGGAGATAACTTGGAATTTATAAATGTTTTCAGTGCCCTAAAGGCAACAGGTTAAATGCAAACACCTCAGAATGGCCCTCATAGCCCAATAAAATGATCCCCCTCATCAGTTTCACATAGCTACCCCTAAATATCCATGAAACGGAACCATCTTTTATCCTGAAGTAAATACTACTTTAATCCAGCAGTGTCACTGATTTTACAGGTTCCTCTCTACCCCGAATGGCCCCTTCATTCAGTACTTATCAAATTGTGCTTTGCTTGATTTCAGCTTAAACAGTTTCTCCCTGTCCCATTTGTCTCATCCGACACCTTTTCCCCGTTCAGCTCAATGACATGTGCATGCCTCCTGCTGTTGGCCATATCCATGTGGTGCTTTCTCTCTGTTTTCTTGTTAGCATCATTTGTACTCTTGCATAAAACGGGTGAGCTGCGGTTAGAGTTCTCATTCGTGATTAACCTCTATCCAGCACCTCGCACAGAATATATACTTATAATTTAAGGTGACAAAGGGCAAATGTTGTGCCATCTCCTGATAAATACAATTTTGATTTAGGAGAGAAACTAGAGACTACTCTTACCATGGTGAGCACTACATAATGTGCAGATTTGTCGAATCATCATGGTGTACACCCAAAACTAATATACTATTGTATGCCAACTGTGCTTCAATAATAAAAGGAAAAAAAAGAAACTTTATATAGCTAAATATGCTGATGAATATAATTCACGGAAGTGACTGTTAAGCTATAAGCTATATATATTATACTATAATTATACTGTCATTTCCTAGATATAAAGATTTAGTTGTAAAAATACGCTTTGATGATCCAAAACACAAGAAGTCTTGCAATACAAATCTCTGTATAACAAAATTATTCAAATTCATGTAATTCATCCAATGCTCCATTTAGCAAATGTTAAAACTTATACCTCTGGTAATAAAGTTACCCAGAAAAATTTAATTCAAGGACATAGCATATTTGTTTGCGTATTACTTTAATAACTGCACTGAAATGTAAAATATTTTCATCTGGATTTTGTATAGGAAAGTAATTGATGATATTCCCCAATGATAAACTGCAGGACTTGTCATTTTATATACACAGGAGAGAACTAATTAATCTTGAGTAACCCTCTGAGACACAGAATATAAGCAATGCGCACATGGGAAGAAAATAATAATTTACCGGAAAACAGACGCAGAGAAAAAACAGAGTCCATTTAGACAAATACAGTGAGTATTATAGGTGATATCTAGTGTCCCTATTGGAGTTTACTTTTGGGGAATTATGAAATTCCCAGGACTAATCCTGAAACTTAGTTACATGTTTCCCTGTACTCCATGGAAAAAAATATATGAAGACAAATTTGGGGCTGCTGCTAAACTAACCTCTGGCATTGGTAACACTCTGAATCCTACTCTGTTTTCATATGCTACTCAGTATAAGCCTATGAGACAAAATTACCTTGCCCAACCACACTCTACCTGAACATAACAGATGGCTTATTAGGAAAGAAGGGGAGGGGAGGGGAGATGGAGGGAGGCAAACCATGAGAGACTCTTGAATGTTGAGAACAAACTGAGGACTGATGGGTATGGGGGGAAGGGGAAAGGAGGTGATGGGCATGGAAGAGGGCACTTGTGGGGATGAGCACTGGATGTTAAAATGGAGACGACCAACTTGACAATAAACTATTTAAAAAAAAAAAAAAGGACAGAAGGGTAAACCTGGTTGGATAGGCAAGCAACACTGTCTACTAAAATGACCTGGTCTCAGTCTATTGTGCCAGCTCTCATTTCCTGCCACTCTTGACAGACCCACAAACATATCACTGGGATATTCTAGCAAGATCTAAGCACTTACCATTTCCTGAGCTTGCTGCAAATCAGAGGATGGATTCATGGGCATAACTCCTAGCAGCTTATATAGCACCCTGGACTCAGAAGGTCCTACATTTGGCTTATTTATTTCTTATTGTGGTAACAAAAAATACATATCATAAAGTTTACCACTTCAATCATTTTTTAAGTGTACAATACAGCCTCATGAAGTATGTTTACACTGTTGTGCAACCATCACCACCAACCATTGCTGGAAATTCTTCATCGTCCCAAGAAGAAACTTCGTACCCCTTAAAAAAAATCACTGTCTCTTTACCCCCAACCCCTGGTAATCACTAATCTACTTTCTGTCTCTTGAATTTGAGTATCCTAGGTACTTCATATAAGTAGAATCATGCAATAGTTGTCCTTCTGCTCATACTTGGTTTAATACTTTACCATCACTTCCTTGAAATTCTTAATAATTTTACAAGAGCCCTTCCATTTTTATTTTGCAATAGTCCTCTCACAAATTATTAGCTAGTCCTGCTGTGATACTTATAATTCCCTACCAAAAACATCTCCGTGTCCTTCTGAGCTCTACTTAAATCTCACCTCTTCTATGAGATGAGTAGATGCTTCTTAAAAGTGTTTCTTTTTTATATTTATTTTATTTTTCAGAGAGAGAGAGAGCACATGACTGAGGGAAGGGCAGAGAGAGAAGGACAGAGGATTTGAAGGAGGCTCTGCACTGACAGCACAGTGCCAATGTTAGGATCGAACTTATGAACCATGAGATTGTGACCTGAGCTGAATCTTGGATGCTCAACCAACTAAGCCATCCAGGTGCCCCTCAAGAGTGTTTCTATTTTGCTTACCAATTAATGGCTCTCTTCACATGGATCCCTTCTTTTCAAATCTGTCTTCCTAGCTAGAGGAAATGTCTATCTCTTATTTATCTTTGTATCTTTCAGGACTGCTATAGCACCAGTTCAGTGGACTAAATTGTGTCCTTCCAAAACGCATACGTTGAAACCCCAAACCCCATGTGTTGAAACTTGGAGATGGAACTTTTGAGAGGTCAATAGGTTTAGAGGGGTCATATTGGAGGTGGGGTCTGACTCATGATGAGTTTAGTGTAGCTTCACAAAGAAAAACCAAAAAGTTCGCTCTTGTTCTTTCTGCTATGGGAAGGCACGGTGAGAAGACGGCCACCTGAAAGTCCAGAAGACAGTCCTTACTGGATATTGACCAGGCCAGCACCTTGATCTTAGTCTTCCAGTCTCCAGAAAAACATGAGAATATAAATTTCTGTTGTTTAAGCCACCTAGTCTATGATATTTTATTACAGCAACCTGAGCAGAATAAGACAATCTGATAGAAAAGGAATCATTTGATAGGTTCACTGAATATAAGAACAACAGCTTCAAGCCCCCATAGGTGATCACCACTGGCAGTGCTACTGGACTTTAAGTTTAAGAAGAAATGTGGGGGGGGGGGGGCGGCGGAATAAAAGAACATCAAGAAATGTGATATTTTTGGTGATCCAGAAACTCTAGTCAGAACTTGAGCCAGTCACTGAAACTGTGAACTATAACCTGGTGCTTATATTCTCAGGAAAGTGCTTTAAATTATCCAATAGGTTTGCACTGGTGTTTCAGATTCTGGAAGTCTCCAGCTCCTTTTCTTTGAAATAAGAAATAAGAATATAGCTACGTTAATTGTTTGTATCTTTCATGTAAATCTTGTATTTTCATCTGAGGACCTGGGATTAGACCCAAGTGGGATGGCTAAATAGCCCTCAAAGCCCCTCCAAACAGTACACAAACACACATAACAATAAGCCCTTTATCCTAACTTAACCCTTGTCACACTTCAACAAGGAAACTGAGTCATGATTCTCCAGGTAGAGAAATTAGAAGAGTACTGTGCAAAGAAAGATTCTGCAACAGGAAGCTGGAGACATTTGTTTCTGGTCTACCAGCCACGCTCCTAATCCATTGCATAACTCTGGAGATGAGGCTCCCTGAGCCTATTTCCTCATCTATCAACATAAGAGGATTTGATGTGAATCGCCCTGAATGCTGAGCATAACGAAAGTGAAAAACTTCCCTCCCATCTAAATGGAGCAAGTAGAAAGTAAATCAAAAAAGAATTCTCTTTATTGCTAGAAATCAGCCATGATGTTTTAAATTAAATACTTTAAGGTAGTCAATTTTGTGTGACAAAAGAAAAACCACACTGTGCTGACTTTTTACCAGTGGCCTCTCCGGTGAAGACTAGGAAGTGACGCACTATGACCTTTACTTGAACTACTGCTTGGACATGTTATTTTTTTAAAGGACATGACTGAGATTATATACTTTTGTTAATTATTCTTTTTGCTATTCTTCTAAGTCATCCAATAAGCTTGTTCTAGTGTTTCTCTTTGCTCTTTTTCTATGGAATGAGACGACCTTACTTGTTTGTGTCTTTCCTGTCAACCTTGTATTTTCATTTGGGGACCAATGACAAGTAAACGAGCCTGGCTGGTGGAGAGCTTTACATAAAATGAAATGCTATAGTGCTGGGAGTTCTTTAATTTTAACTTTAAACTCGATCTTTCGGTTGCTTGACTGACCACCTTATTATTACCTGTTCTGAAAAAGGTCCCATCGATACTGAATGTTTTAGGTCCACAGACCAAAGACAAATGTTGCCATTGTGCAGCATGGTATAATTTGTCAGGTAAATGCACAGGCATTGACAACCATTTCTTTCCGAAATAAGAGAGTTTCACAAGAATGAAAATGCATGTCTTTCACTTTTTACTGTACATTATATCTATTATACCTTGCTGATGATTTTTTTTCTAATTTTCCCTCTATTTTATTGGAATACAGTTTAGAGAATGTTATCTATATTTTTTTGTTGACCTTCCATACTAACATTTTATTCTTTATTAAGCATAATATAATGGGTCTTAGGTTCTTGATCTTTAACAAATGAACAGAAGTAATTTCTAGTCTGTATGGCATCCATGAATGGCTATAGTCTTCATTTTTCATTGGGGATTCAGAGTAAAGTTTCAGACTATTTGATAGGCACATTGGACAACACTTTTTTTTAAACTTTAATTTTTCTTTTTTTCTGGCACATATGCATACCTTAATTCTCTATATCAGGGATTTACTGTAATGAGCCGAGAGTATATATTTTATATTTTGTGAGTGATACAGTCTCTCCTACATTTTGCTATTTAGTGCAAAAACAGCCACAGACAACATGTAAATGAGTGAACATGGTTAGGCTCCAATAAAACTTTATTTACAAAAACAAACAGCAGGCTGGATTTGGCCCACAGACCATAGTTGCCAACTCTAACTCCATCTTACTCTAGAAGTGATGTTGTGCAAATCATAAAACGATGTCAAGATATGTTGACTTAGAACAACCTTTTCTATCAACTATGTCATTTTGGGCACGACTCCTAACCTGTCTGAGCTTTTGAAGATGTTTGGTCTAAGTGAGTGTTATCAAATCCTAATATTTCTACAGTTACTTGAGTATGTCCTTGATTACTCATGAACAAATACTAAGAAGCTACATGCTAAAACGTATAAACTTTTTCTAATCTTAAAAATTCTCTTTTGCAAAACACTTCATTTTTTTATTGCTTTCTTTTGAAAAGTGAACTTTCAGAGTCACTCAGTAAAATTTCTGGGTGGTTACAAATGAAATGCTCCATTCATCCACAGCTGAACTTTTAATATTGAAAATAAAGAGTCTCCATATGATTTGCCTATGATGTCTGATTCCACTTGAACAGCTAAGATTCAAGCAGTTGTTCTGTCCCGCCAGGAAGACACTCATTTTTGCCTTCCCTAATTCCTGTTTGTACCTCTGAAAAGAGAGTTAACTTTTAGGGAGGAAAATGGGACTTTATTTTCTGACCATTCTGAGATATATTAGTGAACATGGTACATGACAATTGAGGTAGTACTCAAAAGGTTTGTCATTTTGGTAATAATATAGAACTCCAATTAACTAGCAGAAGTACAGATAAGATTTGCTTTTCTCATCGTACATTTCCTTTGGGTGTTAGTAAATTTATGTGAAATTTCTTTCACACAATATATAATTTCTATTCCTAACGGAATGTGAAACTACCCAATCATCACTAGAGTCATATCCGAAAGAACATCTAGGATCTCTAAGTTCACTGCCGCTGCCTAAGGTAGTAGAGTTGAATAAGTGAGGGCCCAAGGTTGTTAAGAATACTACCAACTGGGAAATGAATGCTTGCTGCTACTTTCAATACTAATATTGGTCATAAAAACTTCTTTCTAGGAAATTACTGCTATACTACACAAGAGGAGACTGAGGGCAGCTGTGGAAATGTAAACAAGTATGTAAAATAATGAAATAACCTGTTTATTATATTTTTAAATTTCTCTCATTAATTATAAGAATAAGTCACAGAGGATAGAGGGTAGTCTAGAGATAGTCACCAATGTATTAAACTCATGACCAATTTTGTTTTAGAGTATTTATCTTAGCTTTTAATAAAATGCTACATTTTGACAAAAGTTTGAAAGGTAAATCTATTTTCTTTGAACATTATTTACTTTGGCTATACATAAATTAAGTAAAGTAGAAGAGTAAAAATGGTTATTTTAGGATGTTTGTTAGTAGTAGGGAGGGAAAAAAAAGGGAAAGGAACAGCAAATTCTAGATCTTTAACTTAGGGTAGGAAGATGTCATTCCAGATTCAATATTCTGTGCTGTCTCATGAAATGTACTTTTAATGGGGGAAAGCTGCATATGACAATAACCATTTTACCTGTTTTTCAGCTTAGTGATACCTGTATTAAACATCAAGATGAGCTGGAATGTCATACATAAATATTTTTCATAAACATTCACAAAATTCACTTACTATTTTATAATTCTGAGAATTATAAAATTTTATAAACCTAGATTACTCTAAGAATTCTCATATTAAGAAAAGTACAACTTATACAGTTAATCATTTCATATATTAAATTCCTTTGGGAGATAGCATAATAAATAATTCATAGTGACCTATGTGAGATACATATATTAACAGTATTTCACTATCTACATTTTGTTCATTTAAAGTTAAACAAAAGGTATCCTGCATCTTTTATATTTTAGCCATTCTAGTTTAACTGGCATTCACTAAATGGAACTCTTTGTCAACCATAACTTTTTTTTTTAATGTTTTATTTATTTCTGAGAGAGAGAGACAGCATGAGCAGGAGAGGCTCAGAGAGGGAGATACAGAATCTGAAACAGGCTCCAGGCTCTGAGCTAGCACAGAGCCCCACATAGGGCTCGAACCCACAAACTGTGAGATCATGACCTGAGGTGAAGTTGGATGCTTAACCCACTGAGCCACCCAGGTGCCCCATCCATAACTTTAATACAACTACATTAACTGATAGTATGTAATGTTCATAATGCTCTCTCCAAAGAACTAAAATATATCCCTAAATGCTTTTAGAATCTTAGAAAATTCAAATTAGGAGATCTGATCTGGCTGTACTTTTCAGCACAATAATTCAATTATAGTAGCCTACTAAACAAGAAAAGTGTATTGTGTCACACACATATTCAACCTATATGCTCTAAGGCCATACTACTTTATGATAATTGCAATCAAAGTACAATGCTTTAAACAGCTAAGTGGGAAATGATAAAAGTAAGAGCTAACATTAAAATAGTATTTATAAAATACGGAGACACACTTTTTTAAATATGCCATTATATATATAATGAAAATGATACTGGGGCGCCTGGGCGGCTTAGTCGGTTAAGCATCCGACTTTCACTTAGGTCATGATCTCGCGGTTCCCGGGTTCGAGCCCTATGTGGGGCTCTGTGCTGACTGCCAGCTCAGAGCCTGGAGCCTGTTTCAGAGTCTGTGACTCCCTCTCTCTCTGACCCTCCCTGCTCATGATGTCTCTTTCTCTCTCTCTCTCTCTCTCCTAGAAATAAATAAAAACATAAAAAAAAAGAAAAAAAAGAAAATGATACTCTGACATAGATATCCTCTTTATTTTACCCATAAGAAAACTGAGGACCAAAGAGATTAAGTGACTTGCCTGAGTCTGGTCACAGAGCTGATGTGAGCTGAGCTCTATCCGGCACTAGCACTTAGACCCCTACTCTTAACCATTGTGCTATTTTGTCTCAAGAGTTTTCCTCTCAGTGAGCAAGAATTGACATTCATTTTTTTTTCTGTTTTAATAGTTCCATGGTTTGTCATTCTGTTCTCCACATTATTAAAAATGTATAAAGATGGAAAATATCAAACAATGAAGAAAAAAACCCTGTATTTAAGATAATTATTTTCAGGAAATACTGCATGTAATACATTAATATAACTGGTACTATTGTACACATTTGGTCTCTGTGTGAAGTATATAATCATTATAGTTAAAAATTAATTGTTCTCCATTGAAATTTGTAAAAAATCAAAGGAGCAAGATATTATTATTTTAATGGCCAGTTTAGTTATCTTAATTATTGTGAAAAGAAAATTCAGAAGGGAAAGTATCTACATTCTTAATAGTATCTTGCCATTTACAAAACCTTAAAATCATGGCATAATCTAGTAAAATGTGTCAAAGGAAGGAAAATTAAATCAACTCATAAGGTTTATTAAAATTAGCATGGTGATTTTAAACTATAATTTAAAAAGGTAAGCAGTTATGTTCACATTTTAAGGAGAAAAGAGAACTCTACTAACAACGCAAATGATTTACATAGTTTTCAATTTTAACAAGAAAGAAAAGTGTTAAGATAGACATTTAAAATTCTTTTAAAAACAGCATTTGAAATAGAAAAAAATGTTTAGTATATATCCTTTCAGTAAATGTTTACAATATCTTAATTTTGATATTAAATAAAAATCACGTCTATAAACTGTCCATTTATCATATAGTGAGTTTCCAACATGATGCAGACTGTTTATTGAAATGACATTATTCACAAAATAGATAATCTTCAATCTTTTCTCTCTCTTTTGTTTTTGTTTTTGTTTTTGTTTTACAAATTAGATCAATGGGTTAAAATTAGATCAGTGATATTTTAGAAAATATTTATATTTCTTTACTTAAAAATACATTTTTAGTTCTACTATCTTCAAATGTTGAATATATTGAAAGAAACTCCCAAAAGGCATTTCCCCATCAAAAAACTATTTCTCATTATATGCGTGAAAATTGATAAGTGTACATATTCTCTTGTGTATGTCTATGTAAATTAGTCTGCTCATACAGCCATTATTATTGATCTCTGTTTCTTTCATCATACTGTAGTTATCACCATATTTTAACCATTTGTTCACCTCTTTATTGTCCATCTCTCCTATGGAGAATAATTTCCCTGATGTTAAGAGACTTGTAGTTACTGTCCAACATTCATTACTAGCAGCTAGCTGGTGCATTATAGCTAGGCACATAATAAATGCTGAATACGTGTAGAGTCACTGAGTGAGTAAACTAATATGGAAACGGGGGTAATAAATATTTAAGTTTTAATAGTAACAAGGTATATTTGGCCTTTTGAAATGAAAACTGTTGTTTTAAAAATAATTTTGAGGAGCACCTGGTTGGCTCAGTCAGCTAAACATCTGACTTTGGCTCAGATCATGATCTCATGGTCTGTGGGTTCAAGACCCACGTCAGGCTCTGTGCTGACAGCTCAGAGCCTGGAGCCTGATTCTGATTCCGTGTCTCCCTCTCTTGTCCCTCCCCGGCTTGCACTCGCTCTCTCTCTCTCTCTCTCAGAAAATAAACATAACTTTTAAATAATAAAAATAATTTTGATATAAGAAAAAGATTTTTATAAAAATTTGTTTACATTTTACAGGCACCTGCATGGCTCAGTCAGTTAAGTTTCTGACTCTTGATTTCAGGACAGGTCATGACCTCACAGTTAGGAGACGGAGCCCACATCAGGCTCCTCACTTAGCCTGGAGCCTGCTTGAGATTTTCTCTCCCTTTTCCTCTGACCCACTCCCCTGCTCTCTCTTTCTAAACAAATAAATAAATAAATATTTAGATTATAGTGAAATGCATTTTAAAAAAAAATTAACTACAGCAAGAAACTACAGAGAAAATGATCTGAATAACTCCCAGTTTTCCAAAATGATTTTACTATTACTATTAACACAACTAAAGCAATCATAATCCATGACAAAATGCATTAAAGAGAAAAAATATATATAGGGTGCCTGGGTGGCTTAGTTGGTTATGCGTCTGACTTTGGCTCAGGTCTTGATCATCATGGTTCATGAGTTGGAGCCCTATGTCAGGCTCTGTGCTGACAGCGAGGAGCCAGAAGCCTACTCTGGATCCTGTGTTTCCCTCTCTCTCTGTCCCTCCTTCATGTGCACTCTGTTTCTGTCTCAAAAGTAAATATTATTTTTTTAAAAAAGAAAAAGGAAAAAAATGGAGAAAAAAATAATTGTAGGAAAATTGATAAAAATTGACTAACTGGAAGTCAATATGTTCATATAGACAGAATTATGATTACTTAAATATTGGAAGAAGGCAAAGTGATGTGTCTTTCAAAATGAAACATATATACTTGAACATCTGAGCTACTAGGATTTTATATACCAAGGAACATAAGGTAAGGATGCTTATTTAACAGCAAATCATTAAGATGGAAAAAATGCATACAGCTAGGAATTCCACCATATATTTTTCTTTTTAGTATTAAATTTTATCAACTGTTTATTTCTAGCCCTATACTTAAATTCATAGTTTGTTCTTCATATTTATGGAAGCTTCTATTTGAAATATTTGTATTGACTCTCATGAAATTTATATAATAGCCAATAATAACAGATGTTAATAAACTTGAAAGACATAGTAAAAACTATATCAGTAAATATTTTACATAAAATAAATTACAGAATAACAACAAAGTTTCCTATTTTATCTACTAATCTGGCAACTTTCAATAACCTCAAAATCAATACTCTTATTGTACTTTGAAATTAAAGTTTAAAACATAATCCTACTGACTATAATAATCATTTAATATATCAAAGGCCAAGCTAATTGATATGAAAATAATATTATATTATAATTAATTTAAATAAGACTACAGGAAGCAACTATATATATATATTTTTTTTTACAAATAGTTTATTGTCAAATTAGTTTCCACATAACACCCAGTGCTCATCCCCACAAGTGCCCTCCTCCATGCCCACCCCTCCTCCCCCCCACATCCACCAGTCCTCAGTTTTTGTCAGCATTCAAGAGTCTCTCATGGTTTGCCTCTCCCCCTTTCCCCCACCATTTCCGCCCTTCTTCTCCCCCTTGGTCCTCTGTTAAGCTCCTCCTAATCCTCCTATACGTGCACACATATGATATTTGTCTTTCTCTGCCTGACGTATTTCGCTCAGCATAACACCCTCAAGGTCCATCCATGTTGCTACACATGGCCAGATTTCATTGTTTCTCATTGCCATGTAGTATTCCATGGTATAGATAAACCACATCTTCTTGATCCATTCATCTGTTGATGGACACTTAGGCTCTTTCCAGGTTTTAGCTATTGTGGAGAGTGCTGCTATGAACATTGGGGTACATGAGGAAGCAACTATATTTTATGAATAGCCCTACAACCAGTCATACTTCTTTTATGCTTTCTAATTTTAATATTTTAGCAGCCTAAATGGCAGCTTCCTGTCATTAATGGGAATTGGTGAGGGGTCTATTCACATCTTAAACATAATTAACCTTTAAAACATTCTGTGCTAAAGTAATATGCTAACATAATTCTTAAGCATATTTGGGTAAGAAAAAATAATTGAACAAAAATTTACAAGTCTTCCTATTCCTGGCATTTATTTAATGGAAAATCTACCATTAATCAAGTAATTTCATTTAAGTACACATTAAAATACCATGCAACTATGATCAATATATTACTTAATGATAAATGGATCATATTTCCCTCTATGATAATAAATAATTAATAATTTAAATTCCATGTATAAATAATTAAATATATATGCTGAAAACTTCATCATATTATCTTTGTCCTTTAAATAAGTCCCATGGCCTTAATGAAATTCACTTTCCAAGTCTCTGTACTATGTTGAATTTTTGACAAGTTTATCCAAATAGGAAAAAATTAAAGATCATAAGGAAGAAAAACAAAATATAGAACTATCTCAGTTTCCAAAATATGAGAACAATTGAGATTTTCAAATACAATGCCAAGGAAACTATTTTGTAAGCTGTAAGGTTTGAGGAAACTATAAAAGTTACAGTTATAACCAAGCTCTTAAAAGATAATACAAGGTGTGCCTAGGTGGCTCAGTCGGTTAAGTGTCTGACTTCAGCTCAGGTCATGATCCCACAGTGCATGGGTTCAAGCCCCGCGTCGGGCTCTGTGCTGACAGCCAGCTCAGAGCCCAGAGTCTGTTTCGGATTCTATGTCTCCCTCTCTTTCTGAACCTCCCCTGTTCATGCTGTCAATCTCTCTCTCTCTCTCAGAAATAAATAAAACATTTAAAAAAAAAAGATAATATGAATCCTTAAATAGGCTGATTAATAGTTATGATGTACTGTGCTTGTGTATCATAATTCTTAGCAGATCAAGTACTTCTACAATTGCATTATTAAAATATCCCCCCAATCTCAACATATTGCATGATCTAATGTTTTTTTTTAATTTCCTAAGAAATTGTGTAATTTGGAATATGTTTAGAGTCAGGGTTATGATTGTCAATCATCACTAAACTGTAGATCTGTTGAAGTGGTTATCAGAGCTTTTGTTATTAATTTTATATCTTTTATTTGCCTTGTACTGAACAAAATATGATCAAATAACATAAATATTACAATTGCCACTGGAGCCTTTTCTAAAGTATCCTAAAACACTAAATTTCTTAAAAATTCATCGTTTCATAATTCATTTAAAGTTTGCACTCTTCTTAATTTAGTCATCACTCAACTTAGAACTTTCTAAAATTATGCTGCTCACCAATTTATAAAGGAGAAGATAAATTTAGAGTGAGTTGTGATTTTCCTTACAAGACATCTTTAAAGGCAGGACTTTTCTGGTAACAGCTACAATAAGTTGGGCATATGCAACTTTCACAAATGTAGAGTGATGAGGATGAATCCGAAATGACCTTACTTGAACATTAATCAATGTTTTCTTTTTCTCTGCCACAAAGAAAAAGTAACCAAGCACATACACAAATGTTAATTTTGTACCATTACTTCCCTTGGCTTCTGGAAGTCTTGTTCAAAGTTGGTTGGAGACTCCCAATCTATCCTTTACATTTCATGATTGTTTTATCATATTTATCATATCTCCTATCTCTCCTGTCTGTGTTGCATTCAGAATGAGCTCCTGAGTTCTATTATCCAGTTCACTGATTTTCTCTTAGTCTATGCTCAGTATAGAATTTATGCCATCCAGAAGTTTTATTAATTTCAATAAAAACAGTTGTAATTCCAAAAGTTTCACTTGGTTCTCTTCATGTCTAATTATTCTTATTTCCTTTCCCCCTTTTTTGTTTCATAAATTTTGTTCTTTATTCTTGAGTACCATTATCAACTATTCCCAAAATTAATTTCATCCTGGATGCCTTCTTGTGAACATTTGCCTTGTCTATTGGCTGCTGTGTTTCTTAACATTACTTTGGAATGTACTTAACATATACTTTAGAATTTTAGTTTGCAGCCTCATTTGGATGAAAGGAATATCCCCTCTCCTCCTCCCTTTCTCTCTCTCTTCTTTATTATAAGCCTTCTTATTCCTCTGTATTCTAGTTCCTTCCACTTAACTTCCCAATGAGTTAAATCCACAGCCAAACCATAAAATAGTTCCTTCTTTATGGTGATACCAGGGATAACAGATTCAGTCACTAAACCAATGGACAACTTGACCTACTACTTCCAATTAAAAAAAAAAAAAAGATTAAAGAAAACCCCGATGTATTGATGATTTTATCTACTTTGGCTTACAGTGTCTTACAAAGCCATTGTTCCAGCATTCAGATTACAATCTAATCCTAACTGCCTTTTCTCAATGAAAATGGATTAGGCAAGAGTCCCATCTCAGACAAAGTAGAAAGCCCACACTGTCTAGTTTCAAGTACTGCATAGAGATTTTTTAGACCATATGATTCAGTATCTGAACCCTAGCAGACCATAGTTTTAAACTTACTCCAACTTTATATTTCTGAAGTATAGAAAGATTGATCTTGCTTTTTAGCCAGCTATATCTTTTAACATTTTTTTAAATGTTTATTTATTTATTTTGAGAGAGAGAGAAAAAGTACAAGCCGGGGAGAGGTACACAGAGAGGGAGAGAGAGAATCTGACAATGCAGAGCCTAATGTGGGGCTCGATCTCATGAACCATGAGATCATGACCTGAGCCAAAATTAAGAGTGGGTGCTTAACTGACTAAGCCACCCAGAAGCCCCAAGTCAGCTACATCTTTTAGATTTTCTCTATTTTCATTTTTTACTGTTGTTACTTGAAGCAGAGTTGGTGCTTAAAATATGAACTCTTGTGCTATTCGAGCCAGAAATGCAAGCTCTTTTTAAAAATATATTGATAATGAGAATGTTGAAGACCAATGGAGTTAACATAGTAATGAATGAGATAGTTTTAGAGAAGATATCCATATAAGTATCATTATCTAAGAATGAAAATTTTAGCATACTGAAATTCAAAACAGACTGCTGATCAATATTATTTCATCTAACTCATTTGGGGATGGCCTGATCCAGATAGCGGGATCACAGGGCAAGGAAAATCATTTTGTGTTAATCTGAAGAGGAAAACAGCAGCCTGCTGTGTAGTTCATTCACACTGTGCCCTAACTGTTGTATTCCTATTCAATGCCCCTGCCCTCTATTTATCTTACATGCTCTCTCACCTGGACTTTTGCAACAGTCTCCCAACTAGTTTCTCATTATCAGTTTCTCTTCTTCCATAACCAGAAAAATTATCAGTCTAATAAAAATTATCATGACAGATTTTTGCATTAAAGAATCCAATTCAGAGCGCCTGGGTGGCTTAGTAGGTTAAACATCGGACTCTTGATTTCTGCTCAGATCATAATCTCACGGTTCATGGGATCAAATGCTACATCAGGCTCTGCGCTGATAACACGAGCCTGCTTGGGATTCTCTCTGTCTGCTTCTCCCCTGTGCTTATGCATGCACACGTTTTCTCTCTCTCTCTCTCTCTCTCTCTCTCTCTCTCTCTCTGTCTCTGTCTCTGTCTCTCTCAAAGTAAATAAATAAACTTAGGGGAAAAAAAAGTATCCAACTGCTTTCTTAGAGGAAAGAATCTGACTTCCTAAGCACAGCACTGGCATTCCAGGCCAAGTTGATCCCAACTTACCTCTACAGACTTAGCTTGTAGTACTGACCTTAAGTTTAAGTGCCTTCTTTGTCAGCCAAAACATTCTTTTTTTCTAACGTTTGTTTACTTTTGAGAGAAAAAGTGCGAGCAGGGGAGGGGCAAAGAGAGAGAGGGACAGAGGATCCAAACTGAGCTCTCTGCTATTAGCAGGGACTCCAAATGTAAGCCAAAACATTCTTAACACAATGTTTCACTCTAAAACTCTAGATCTTTCTCCCTATTGGCTCCTTTATATGAAATATTTTCTTTTTTCCCCAATACATTCCTCTCAGAAGCCTCCACCTCTTCCAATGGCCTCGAAAATTCATACTTCCCTAAAAAAGGAGACCAAATGTCTTCCTTTTCTGAATGCCCAGCACTTAATTAACACCTCATTTGAAGCATTTATTATGTTGTATTAATTATTTGTAAACACATAATGACCACTAAGATCTTCTAGTGAAAATCCTTGTCTCATTCACTCTAGGATACTCAAGATTTATCTTTATTAGTTAAGCTTTTTATTCAGTGAGTCCAAAATAATTTTTAATGGCAATGATATTTAATCTTTCATAAGTTTTCATAACATAACTACTCTCTTAAGGGGTGTTCAACAGTCCAATCCCACGCCTGGGGAGAAGGAAAGATATAATCTTCAGGTGGCAACATTCACAGCACACATTTCAAAGCATCTAAGAAAAAAGTCAGCATGGCTTTGTCACTGTAACTGGATGCTAGAGAAAAATATTTTTCATGATATACCAAATATTTAAGGCAATAATTAAAGGAGAGAAGTACTTTACTGGAAATATCCATTGGGGACCAGTAGAAAAGTGTGTCAATGACTTTGCTTAAGGTCACTCACTCAATGGTGAAGTAAAAGGAGCTGTTGAGAGTGTAGAGCCTGAAAGTAAGCAGTCCCACAAATAGTAGCTTCAATTTATTTAAATATTCATTGTAGGCCAGGTGCTCTACATAATTGTATTATTTAGTTTTCATTACAGACAAACACCAAAGGCAGATATTATTTCTCTCAATTATTAGATCAGGAAAATAAGATTAATAGAGGATAACTAACCCAAAGTCACACAGCCAGAGGTGGCTAAGCCAAAATTGGAACCCAGATCTACTCTATTCCAAAGGCAGTAATCTCACTTCCTGCAGGGAACAGATTTAAGAAGGCAAAAGACACAGGAGAGGTTATTGGTCAGTCAGTATAAAGCTGATTAAACATGACCTCGAAGAGCTAATTAGATCAAGCAATGAGAATGATGACAGGAATAAAGAGACCAAACTGAATTTATCAGGTTGGCATCAGGAATCAAGCCATCGCCTTGAAGCAACAGTAACATAGTTTAAATTCACTTAATTGTAGATCAAACACTAAATACAAAATTCAGATGAAAGATTTGTTGCATTCATTTTGAAACTCTTACATGGACATCTTTGGAGAAAATCACAGCAACTCTCAATTACAAAGCATTTTCAGAAATCTTCACTGCTATCTCTGAGAACAGAACAATATCTCCTTCATCACCATCACATTCCCAGCCCCTCCACAGTCACCCCTTTTCAACAAATTGTTCTTTTCATTCTTCTATGGAATCATCCACTGATGAGCCAACCATAAATAGTTATACATTGTATTACTGCTCTTCCCCAAAAGTAAGGGTGATGGGAAGCATTCCACCCTAAAGTTTCTTGTTCATAAATTAAATTCATAGCCTAGAACAAAGTGCTCTGCCTCTAGGTGTTCAGTCAGGTAGGTACTAATGAGAGCATTTTTTTGCATCACTTTCCACAAATGTAACTCAAAATACATAGCATTTAATATAGGAACGGTAACAATAAAATCAGTATGAACAAATGTAATGAAGTAAAGAAACATCACATACATAATTATTTCCACAACTCTATGTTATTCTCTCCATGCTTCTGATGGTTGGTGGTATTTTTCAATGACATATCAATATGTGCCTATGGAAATTATAATCTTAATTTTCATAGTAAAAATGGGCAGTTAACAGCATCATGACACATCTCAATATTGGCCCTTGCAATAAAGAGATATTACAAAATGACTGGATAAGACACAATCATCCTGGAATATATATGCTTCAACATAAAATGTGTGTGTGGACAGATATTTAAAAAATGAAAGTCAAATCAATTGTCACAGCCAGTGACAGGAGTCTGGAAAGTAAGAGTTTTAATAGGTGCTTAGTAAATACCTATTTGCAGTGAGTTTTGAGATGAGGGAAAATATACTACTCTTCCAGAGTATTAAATATCTACTGAACATTTAACTACATTCTAGATACATAATATATGTAAGACATCTAGTTAGGTCACTGGAGTATAATCTATCATAAATACTCCTCCCACCACCCTTTGTTGGTTTCTTTTCTCCTTCTTTTAGAATTGAAGAGTGTAAAAAGTTCATGAAAATGAGTAATTATATGTTTTTCAACACTAAATGTATTCAGAAAATCCCATGTGTCTTAAGCAGGAAGTTCAATTACCAAAAAATGTAAGGAGGAAATAGAATGTCAAATCTAAAGAGAAGTGCCTTCATTGCCCTCTAAAAGGACCTCACCTTGAGCAGGCCACTGCCACCTTGTGGCATTTTGATTCAATGAGTTTTGATAGGTGATCCATTCGTAATTTATGAGAAAAAAAGTACGAACTGGAATGGTAATATTTCACAAATATTTATTTTGAGAGTACACTAACACTGTCTGGACTTTAATGCTGTCAAAATTTTTTTCTATATTTTAGTTTGTATTTTCACATGTTCAGAGAAGTCAACCAATTACCTAATAAATAAAATATTCAACCACTTAAAATTGTCCCTGATTTCTAAATGGCTTGAAAAAGTGATAGGTAACTAAAGATCATTTTAGTAATTGTGCTATTGTTATTTATAAGAAATACATATATTTGGTCATTCAGATGACCAAAATAAATTTCTCTTACATATTTGGTCTTTACCCACAGTACCTAGCTCACAGTTCCCCAAAGCCTTGGAATTTCCTGAGCTAGAAGAGCAATGGGAGCATCTTTTATTATAATATTTGGTCACCTATCCTCTTGAAAATGTTCTTGAAAATGTCTCAGATCCATTAAGTTGAAATCAATGTCATGTCATTCACACAAGTCCCTTTTCCACCCATAACTGAGATTATGTTAATGAAGAGACTTTTGAAAAGCATACAAGGAAGGGGGCTGATTGCCTGGGGAACCAACCACAACCAGAGGACTAGAAATTTCAGTTCCACCCTAAATTTCTGAGGAGGTAGAGAGCCTAGAGGTTGAATCAATCACTAATAATCAATTGAGCCCATATAATGACACCTCCATAAAAACCCAAAAGGGGGGGTTTCTGAGAGCTTTCAGGCCAAGGAACCAGAATGCTTCTAGGTGCCACCATGCCAAGCCCCATGCTCCCAGAGGACAGAAGCCTCTTTGTTCAGGGCTTCACTCTATGTATCTCTTCATCTGGCTATTGATTTGTATTCTTTAAGATCTTTATAATAAATCAGTAATCTAGTGAATCAATAGGTTTTCCTGGGTTCTAAGAGCCATTTTGGCTAATTAATTGAACCCCAGGAGGGGGTCATGGGAACCACTGATTTAAAGTCAGTCAGTCAAAAGTACAGGCAATAACCTGGGCTTGTGATTGGCATCTAAGGTGGAGGGCAGTCGTGGGATTGAGCCTTTTGCCTATGGAATCTGATGCTATCTCTAGGTAGACAGTGTCAACATTGAGTTGAATTCTTGGACATTCTGCTGGTGTCCAAGAATTCCTTGTTGGTATGGGGAAGTACACACACACACACACACACACACACACACACATTGGAATTGGGTCCAGGAACTCAAAAGAGTAATAAATATTACATATATAGATGTCACGCTTCCTCTATTTTTTAATGAATAATTTTGGTATAGCTTCATATGTGCTTTAAGTTAAAATTTTATTTCATTTCTACTATTGGAATAAATTTATTTTGAGTCTTTAATAGGCTGTTTTATCCATAATATAGTATACTTTACCCTTATTACACTAAGTAAAAAGTCCACTTGTTATTAGCCACCTCATCTTCAATCAGATTGGACAAAATTGATTTAATGCAGTTTTTTTTAGTTTACTAGTAATAAAAATCATGAAACTGATGAGAGATCATGTGGCTGATTTGGCTCCAAGACCCTTCAAAAAGTACTCCTTTCTTGCTTCCTCAATTATTTTCATATGATTGAGATTTGGGTTTCCATTTTATCTCCTAAGACTTCATTGATATTTACTTCATATCATCTTATCTCTAAGTTATTTTTATATATCTCTGTTTTTTTTCTTTTTTAAATAATGCTTTTATTTATTTGAGAGGGAGAGAGCACATGAGTAGGGAAGGGGCAGAGACAGAGGGAGAGAGAGAATCCCAAGAAGGCTTCATGCTCAGCACAGAGCCCAAGATGGGGCTCATCTCAAAACTCTGAGATCATGACCTGAACGAAATCAACAGTCAGACACTTGACCAACACAGCCACCTAGGCATCCTACTGTATTTCTTTTTTCCAGTAGAAGCCCTCACCTTTTTTGAATATAGGAATATTTGACCACAAAGTTAAAGAATTATATTGAATAATCATCAAATTACTAACTTGCCTGTCCTCAAGTGCCATGTATCTGCTTGAAAAAAAACTGTTCACTCTCTTTACTTACATGGCATGAGATGAATTTTTTACATATTGTAGATAATATGTTTTTCTTTAAAAAGAGCTTGAATGCATTCAATACTTCTTACTTCTTAATTCTAAGAAGTTTACCTCACTCCACCTTTTATTTTTTCTTCAAAGATCTGAAGAAGTAAAGCTTATTTCTTCCAGACTTGACTTTCATCCATGACCATGAGATACTTCACATGTAATCAGAGATTCTTAGCCCTTCATCATCACTATATATGTATGAGGATAGCCAGAAGGCCTGGGCCCACAAAGGATGACTTTGGTCTGGTTTCAAGCGTGGCACCCAAAATGCCACATGAAAGTTTACGGTTTACTTGAGAGAACACACAAACAAAACTGACATGGACATGGGATTTGATACACAAAACATTATGACATTTTTAAATAATTTTATGTGAGATCACGATGTTAGATAACTGAGGTTGTATTGACCAGTTAAAGGAAATAACTCCTCTTTCGTGGAGAGGGTTAGTCACTAAGTAGGGAATAATTGAGGCTAATTACCAGCTCCTTAAAAGCTGAATAAATGGAGTTGAGGGTGACCCCCAGGGGGCTAAACTCTGAAGAAGATACTGAGGGTCCAGATACCCAGAAAGCTAAACCCACTCAGCTAAACATACTCTACTCCATGATCACAAGCAATACTGGTGATTATTGGTTTCTTCCAATAATACCCTTAAGATCTTGAAGAGGTTACTGAGTGAAATATGGAAGACATAAGTCACTTCTAAGCTATTTCTGCTAGAGGTTTCAAAATGCACACCCACCTCAGGAGGAATCAGCAGTGTCAGTTTTCTTTTTCAAAGTAGACATGTTGCAATTGGGTATTAAAATATTCCCAAGGCTTCACTTTGTGAAAAAGTTTGACATCCAATAGCTAATAATACTTTGTTAAAAATAGATGGAAATATTAGAAAAAGTAAACACATTGTTGTTTACTTTGCACTTGTACAAGTTTGCTTTCATATCACTATTTACTGAGCCAATGAACTATATTTGCCCAGTAAATATCCAGTAATTTCTAAATTCTGCACTGTGTTTGCAGTTCCGTAGTCTCAAATCAGAGTTCCCAAAGCCTGGTAAGCTAATTTGCTCATATTAATAAATATTAGGAGCTTTGGTTCTCAGTATTAGCCAAACTTCACAAGGAAAGGACAAGGAAAGTGTTAATGCAATAAAAATACAGAGATTTTCAATATATTATTAAAATACAAATGAAGTTTTAATACTCTTTACAACTGAAGACATCTGTAATATAATATAATATTTAAAATATAGTTAGTTGAGGGGCACATGGATGGTTCAGTTGGTTAGGTGTCCAACTTCAGGTCAGGTCACGATCTGATGGTCCATGAGTTCGAGCCCTGCGTTGGGCTCTGTGCTGACAGCTCAGAGCCTGGAGCCTGCTTCGGATTCTGTCTCCCTCTGTTTCTGCCCACCCTTGCTCACTCACTCACTCTCTCTCTCTCTCTCAAAAATAAATAAACATTAAAAATATTTTAATATAATTAGTTGCCAATCATTTACATATATCAATGAGGTCATAGGAAACTTGAGGCTATAATTATACTGATAAGGATTTGGTATAAATGCAACAAAGGTGTATCCTGCATGTTGACATGAAAATTATGTTTTTCTCTTCTGATCAGAAACCATTTCAAAACACTACAACTTCAAACAAAACTAATAGGATACGTATGCAATGCTTTTATAAAATTCTTGGTAAATGGGATTCACTGAAATTCAATGCTTGTAAGACATTTAGAAAGATCCACATTGCCAGCAACTGTCAGCATTTAATTTTCCAAGTTTAGACAAACAAAAGCATTGTCCCCATCTTCTAATTTTTCTGTTAAACAAACTCTACTAACCTTGCCTCCTAAATTTTCTGTAGTGTAGCCAGACTTCCAAGAACACAGAGAACACATGCTTCTCCAGCAGAAGACCTGGTCCCCATTCTTTCCAATTACCCACATCAAATGAGAGCAGCCATCTCTAATTAGACTACCTGTGATGTCTATTACATCAATATCTTCTTTTCAATAGTAGTACCTTAATTTAGAGTCAGTGCCTCACTGCTGGCATGAACTGTCTGTCATCTCTATTAAATATAGAGCCGCTGGGATCAGGTCATTATTAGTCACACAAATGTACCTCTTAGGACACCTTCTTCAGGAACACAGTTTTCATTTGTTTTGAATGACCCTTAAGATTTAAAACATTCTAAAGTAGCAGTTAATTTTAATCAAAATTCTTCCCATTAAGATAGAAAAAATAGCATAGTTTCAGTGCACACTGACATTTACATTCCTTTGGGGTGAATTTAATTTGTAAGTGAATATGTTATCTATAAAGGAGAAGAAAAAATGAATACATATTACAAATGTATTTAACAGATTGGACAGGGACCCATGAACAACAGCATCAATTAACAAAACCCAACTCCATATTAATTGGAAAACAGCTGTAATACTTAAAATAATTGGAGAGAATGAATCAAACATGTGCCTGCCTGCTTTTCTGCAGCAAAGGTATAGGAAAGCACGGCCAAAATGATCCTTTACAAACTGAAGACAGACTTTTGTTTTCTCCATCATTTTTGTCTCCATCAACAGCATTTTGGTCAAGCATTAATCGTTGCAGGTGCAGACGGATTGTAAAATGCAGTCAGCTGCAAAACACCATCCTCTTACAGTACAAAGGGAAATGATGTTGAACTGAAAGGCAGTGTTTCTCAAGATTCTGTGCTCTTAAGCCCCAATCCCTGATGACTTCTTTCATTTTTCTACAAAAGAAACATGGGTGATTCTCAGAGATGATGTGTAGGTTGCTTTTGTAATATACTGCAGTGTGGTATGTGTAAATATCAGTAAAACATAAAAGACTGCTGAAATTTGGAGTTCAGGGAGTAGGAGATGGACAAGTGGTAGTATTTGCCCTGAATGACATTATGTAGGTGACACACACATAATGTGCCACCTACATGATGTCAGAGAGAAAATGAAAAAAGAATCATGTAGTGTGGGCTTATTTTAAATTGAATTGAATGAATCATTTACGTTTATTTAAGACAGCATAGGTGCTACATCCATTTCAGAGTTAAATGATTCAAGCAAGGACAATAACATATGTAAAATAATTATCTTTAATTATCTTTAGAAAATGAGAAGTTCTACAAAAGACATGATGTCAATAAATTCAAAGATCTGTGTATTTTAACTATTTCTGTTGATATTTCTAAAGGGAATTCTCTGCTTCTTGCTCCAACAAATATATGAGACAACATTAAAACTTGTATAGGTGACCTATGCCATCTCTGTGAACATTCACCACTGGTTTAATGTAAAATACCCTGAATTAATATACCTCCCAATTCTGCCTGCTTGTTTACTAGCATTGGGGAACTTGCCTGCCGTGTGTCCTATGCCTTAGCATACTTATCTGTGAAATAATAACGCACCTCATGAAGGGTTTGAGGGATTAAAATATGATAACACATGCGCAAGAGTCTAATAACATATCCAGCACATCAATATTATGTTTCCCTTTTCTCCTTAGCTGTTAGTCTTTCCTTTCTAATTACTGTATATAATTCTTTCAACTTGATGCTCCCTACCTTCGAAAGGTGAATAAGACAGGTAAATGGCTTGTTAAAAACCACGTATCAAATAGAAGACTTGGAGTGACCACCCAAGGCCAGAGTGTTAGGACTTGGGAAGACCAGGGTCATTTCATTTTTAATTCAGAGGACTGAGAGTATTCAGTTCAACCTCTATATGTGGAAGTATTAGTTGACACTTAAAACTACAGCGGCATGTGGGTGGCTCAGTCATTCAAGCCTCTGACTTCGGCTCAGGTCATGATCTCACAATTTGTGGGTTCAAGCCCCACGTTGGGTTCTTGCTGACAGATTGGAGCCTGGAGCCTGCTTCGGATTCTGTGACTCTTTCTCTCTCTGCCCCTCTCCCACTTGTACTCTGTCTTCCAAAAATAAATAAGTGTAAAAAAATGTTTTTTAATTAAACTAAAAACCATCAGGGGAGTCCCTGTGGCTCAACTGGTTAAGCTGTCAACTCTTGATTTCAGCTCAGGTCATGATCTCATGGTTTGTGAGTTCAAGCCCCACATCAGGTTCCATGCTGCAGAGCCTGCTTGGGATTTTCTCCCTCTCTCTCTGCTGCTCCCCTGCTTGCTCTCTTTCTCTCTCTCTCTCTCTCAAAGTAAATAAATACTCTATAGAATATCACTTAGTATAAAGATGATATGGGTAACAAATAGGGATAATTCAAACTTCACAAATTATTAATACAGATACAGATATTTCACAAAATATAACATTAAATAATAATTTATTTCAGCCTTACATGTGGACAAAGTTGTTTCTATAAATAAGGATATTAGTTGATTAGGCTTGATAGATACGTTAGTTTTTTTCTTATCAAACCCTAATATAATCATTTCTGGAGAAATGACATTCACATTGTGATTCTGAGACAAATTCTTTAGTAGCAAGCTGGATTAATCCATCCTTCTTACTAGGTTTTATGCTCTGACTGTGTTATTTTTCTCGTTATGGGAAAGAAGAAATGGGAAAACAGAAGGTAGAAAACAAGATCTAGAAACAGAGGAATTAAATACTTCCTATATGCTCTGTTAAAATAAAATATATTTGGGGCACTCGGGTGGCTCAGTCAGTTGAGTGTCCGACTTCGGCTTAGGTCATGATCGTGTGGTTTGTGAGTTCAAGCCCTGCATCGGGCTCTGTGCTAACAGCTCAGAGCCTGGAGCCTGCTTCGGATTCTGTGTCTCCCTCTCTCTCTATGCTCTTCCGCTGCTTACACTCTGTCTCTCTCTCAAGAGTAAATAAAGATTTAAAAAAATAAAAAAAATACATTTATTTTAGCAATTGTGGGTGGCTAATTGTAGTCATGTATTCTTAGTTGTATCATTCATCTAAAAACAAGTGGCATACACTTTCTCCTTGAGAGATATCACCACCACCAACAACCAACAAACCTTTAGAGCATGACCATCATCCGTGATCTGTGAAATTCACACAATATTCATTTGTCCCTCTAGTTCAGTATTAGGGCATTGATGAAAACTTTTCCGCTTACACTCAGGTATATGAAGCCATAACATTTGTTTTTAAATCATTCTCTTTACATACCAGTAGCCTGGGACAGTGTATGATTATGGATAGTAATGACACAATTAAGTTATTTTCATTGTTTGAAGCAAGACCTGCCATACTGAGTTATAGCATTATGGGTAGTGCATTTAGTCCTCTGACTTTCCTCCTTTGGCTAATGGGAAGTTAAGAGACCAAGTCATCAAAACTTTCAAGAGAACTCAAGAGAGTTTGCTTAATGGAGTTCAAATATCAGACTAAGAACAAATTGTAACTTTGATTTGAACTCTGCTTCCTACTAATGTCTCAACCCAGGTGTGGGCTGAATTTGATAAAACATTAACTTTGTTCTCTATGTAAATAAAATAGTGGCTGCCCAGGTGCACCTGCTGTATGGTATTACAGGCAACCACAAAGTTATCAGAGTGTAATGCAGAAAAAATAAACAGAACAAGTGTGCTAAGGGGCACATTTAGATTGCCGTTGTAGATTGTGTATACAGCTAAATCTTTCTGTCAAATAAGTTTCATGTAGTTACTGAAAATAATGTATAACTCACACGGAAGCTAATCCCCCCACCTCTCCCACGTTTTTATACCATTCCTCAAATTAGGTGGATATTTAAAAAATACTGTCAACAATTACATAACTGGAAGGTATTTAAAAGTACTACAGAGAAAGGAAAACAAAGTATCGCTAAATAAATTTGGAATAGGCTATGCTTCCTTTTAATTTCTTTTGTGCAATGACAGAATGATAGAGAGTACTGGGAACATTTATTACTGACAGGTGTAATTTCACCCCTACTTGAAAGGCCATGACTTTAAAAGGAGATGAAAGCCTCCAGCTGATGAATGAGGGAAGAAAAGTCTGACAGGAATAACATGACTGTCTCAAGGGAATTGAGTCATGTGGTCCTGCGGTTTACCATTTGGCCATGAAGTTACAAAGATTTACAGTGTATTCTGAAGGGGTTTGGAACCCGTTTATTTGCATTGACTTCTTGAGAGCTGATAGAACAACTTAGTGAAATTACAAACAGTATGACCAGCTCATCCTGCAATTGATAATGACATAATGGTTATAGGCCACCCAGAGTAAATTCAACCATGACTGATAAAACCCATCTGCCAGCAAGTTTCTGGGCTAATAACAAGATTTAAGATAGCAATCTGGGTATAAAAGCCTTTATAATTTTAACAAGAACCATAGGTTTACATTTAGAAGGGGGCTTACATCACTTGTGGAGACTTTGCAGTATCAAAAATAAGGTCCCAAAAGATTTTTTAGCTTTAAGCCCATTCTGATAAAACATTAAGATAAAATGTCTTTAAGTTATATTGAGTAATTAAACCAATGGACATTCTGTACTATTATTTTTAAGCCGATGGGCTTAGAAACTGATTTAAAGAATATTAAAATTGTAAAGGAGATAGATGTTAGGCATTAATTACTATAATGTACAGAAAAATGAATGAGAGTCATAGGAAATAAACAAGATAGAACAAGAGATAAAAGCAAGAAGTGGGGATTGGTCTGAAGGCATTAAAGCAGCATAACATTTTGTTAGAATTAAGTCACTTTTGGGAAAAAATATTTGAAGACCGTGTATCTGATAAGACATTAACGTCCAAATTATATAAGGAATTCATACAACTTAATAGCAAATAAATAACCTGGTTAAAAAGTGGGAAAAGGCACTGAATGGGCATTTTTCCAAAGGAAATATACAGATGAAGAACAGGTATATAAAGATGGCTCAACATGACTAATCATTAGGAAAATGCTAATCAAACTACAATGAGATATCACCTCACACCTGTTTGAGTGGTATTACCAAAAAGTCAAGAGATGATAAGTGTTGGTAGGGAGTAAAGGGAATCCTTGTACAGCTGTTGGTAGGAATGTAAATCAGTACAGCCATTATAAAAAAAAAGTATGGAAATTCCTCAAAAAATTAAAAGTAGAATTACCATATGATCTAGCAGTCTCATCTCTGAGTATATATCCAAAGAAAATGAAACCTGGATGTGAAAGAGATACCAGCACTCCCATTTTCATTGCAGTATTATTTACAATAGCCAAGATATGGAAACAAGTGAAGTGTCCATCGAAAGCTGAATGGATAAAGACTATGGTATATATTATATCACATTTTGTGTATGTAATGTACACATATCATATATCCATAAAAATATTATTATTATATTATTATATCAATCATCCATTAAAAAAAGAAGAAAATCCTGCCATTTGTGACAATACAAATGAATCTCAAGAGCATTATGCTGAGTAAAATAAGCCAGGCACAGAAAGACAAGTACTGCATGATTTCACTTATACATGGAATCTAAATATAATCAAACTCACAGAAGCAAAGAGAAAATGCTGGTTGCCAGGGGCTGGGGGTAGGGGGAATGGAAAGATGGTTAAGGAGCACAAACTCAGTTATAAGATGAATAGGTTCTATGTCTCTGATGTACAGCCTGGTAACTGTAGTTGATAATACAATATTATAGCTTGACAGTACTTGCTAAGAGTAAATCTTGTATTCTCTTCCTCTCTCTCTCTCTCTCTCTCTCTCTCTCTCTCTCTCACTCACACACACACACACAGCAACTATGTGAAATGATGGATGTGTTAATTAGCTTTTAATTAGCTTACTATAGCCATCATTTCACAATGTATATTATATCAAACCATCACAATGTACACCTTAAATATATACAATTTTTATTTGTCAACGGTACCTCAATAAAGCTGGAAAAGTTTGCTCTCTTTTCCTTAAATGTACATCTTTCACTACTTCAGTACTATGCCCAATTGGGGAAACTGAGAGTTCAGATGAGTTCAGGGCTATTCGTACCAGTGAAATCTGGGTAATGTCTTCTATAAACAGAAACCAGACCTTCATCTCCATCCACACCTCACTGGTATTATTTACTTTTATTTGAGCATCTATTAAATTAAAAAAAAGTTGTTAATGTGATCAGAAAGAGGGGCTATAAAGGAAAACCAGAATCTCTTCAATTAATAAATTACTTAGAAATACTTCATAAACAATAAGAATAAATAAGTACACAAACTGTCTGAAAATCCATGGATAATAATGAGTATTATTCAGTCTTTTTAAACTCTTAAGAAATTTCCCATGAGCAAAATGGTGCCCAGGTAAGTAAGACTAACAGAAAGATAGAACTACAAAAATGCATTTGGGTTATTCAAACACTGTTTAGAATTTTTGGCTTTGTTTCACTTTATCATTTTGAGGGTCATTTATGGACTATTCAAACAAAGTTATTTCACCAGACAAAACCTATTAGTAGGTACAGAGACACAAAAACTGATAGAATGTAGCATATAAACATGCAAATATATAGATAGGTTAGCTGTCATTGGAAAGCTACCAAAACATAGTTACACATAAAATAGAAATTATTAAAAACTCCACAGATGCCAAATAAAAAAAGAAAACATTACAAAATTAAATGCATCATGAAAAAATCATTGTAGCATTGCTTGATATTTACCTAAAGTTGAAAACATGCCCATGCAAAAGCTGACTCATAATTTGTGCTTTATTCATAATTTGCCGAAACCTGGAAGCAACCAAGATGCCCTACAGTAGGTGAATGGATAAATAAATTATGGGACATCCTGACAATGTAATATTCAGAACTCAAAAGGCATGAGATATCAAGCCATGAAAAGACATGGAAGGAACTTAAATGCATATGAGTAAGCGAAAGAAGTCAACCTGAAAAGGCCCCATACTAAATGACTCTATGACTATCTTCTGTACGTCATTCTGTAAAAGGTAAAACTACAAAGACTTTAAAAAGATCAGAGGTTAAAGGGAATGGATGAACAGGCATAGCACGGGGGATGTGGGTGAAAAAAATACTTTGTATGATACTGTATATGTCATTATATATTTGTTAAAATCTGTAGATTATACAACACCAAGATGGACTTTGGGTGTATAACAAATATACCATTCTGGTTAGGGATGTTGATAATGGGTAGGCTGTACATGCGTGGGGCAAGAGGTATATAGGAAATCTCTATACCTTCCTCTTAATATTGCCGTAAAACTAAAACTGCTCTAAAATCTATTGTATATTTCATTATTACTTTGGCCCAATTAAAAAAAAAAACAAGAAATAAAAATAGCACTTATTACTCTGGATTGCTTAAAATTAATCTAATATTAAAGAACTATTCTATTGAAATAATTCAAGATTTTAAAAAAAAGTAAAAAAATTTTAAACTTTAATAAATAAACCCTATAAACCAAACTGTGAAATATTTCTAAAAGGAGATTCTCCAAAATTACTTTCTTTTCTCACTACATAGCTCCCTGGCCTTGGAAGTATTTGCATGCACAGTATGACGAAGTTCTCAAGATTCCTTAATACAGTTAAATGAGATCACAGAAAATAGGATTTTGAGAGCTGTGGATATCATTCAGATTTCGCACTAAAGTTCTGCCAGTGTGAATAATTATACAGAAGGCAAGAGTCCTATTTATTTACAAAGTCATATTAACATAATGCAAACTTTTTTTTCCTAACACAACCATAAGTGTCTGGACATAAAAAGGTACCCAAATGGTGAATAGGTGTAGTATTATAAAAGCAAATGTATGTACTTTAAAAGCCCCTGAAAAGTTTTCCAGGAAATTCATCTGTACATTTCTTAATATCAAATTATAAGCCCCGATTTAAATGTCTCACACACTATGCAAATTTCAAAGACATAATTAAAATAAATTTAAAATGTTGCTAAATCCTAAGTCATTTGTAGAATTGAATTTGATCGTGCAACATTTTCACCCCGAATTTTCTTTTTCTCTCTCCTTTTCAGTATCCTCTCTTTTCCTCTTTCTAAATCTCTCTCTCTATATATATATATCTATATCTATATATAGATATAGATATAGATTAGATATAGATATATATGTGTATCTATATGTATAGATATTCATATCTGTATATATATTCATACATACACACATACAAATACACAAACTCTTGTTAGCTGTATCCAGTTTTATATAAAAATTCTAACCCATTTCTGACCTCAACATGATTATTCTAACTCTCTGTTATTACTCATTAAATCTCTGGCTACATCCCATTAGGTAACATCTGTTTTCTATCAATGCCAAGGAAGACAGGTTCTTTAAACAAACTTTCTTTAAAAAATAAGAATAAAAATGTAGGTGTTATATGGATCTTTAAAAAGTGGAAATCTAAGTTCTTTTATTACAACCAAAATGAGGTTTTTCAATATGAAAGCCTTCCATTTACTCCAAGAAAATTGTGGAAAATATCAACATCTGTACATTGCAATAAAAGCCCTACTTGTAACTGCCATTCATCAAGCCAGTGAGTAATTCGGAAAACAGTAGCAATAGACCTTGGAGTGCAGTATATGTAGGATGAAGCCAAAATGTTTTTCTAACTTGTAAAGGAAACTTCCATGAGCACTACTTTCTGCCAGTTGCTTCTTCAAGGTATGAACAGCATCAAACCCCTGTTGATTTAACTCCAATAAACTGAGAGGAAAGCCAAATGAGGCATATTCCATATGTTAACAAATCCTCCTATTAAAGGATAATTTGAGTCTCATTCTCTGGTATTCCTGGAATCAGTCATCAGTTGGGCACAAATAATATATATAATATATTACTGGGCACAAATTATATAATTTGTTGGGCACAAATTTTATATATATATATATATATATATATATATATATATATATATATATATATATGCATGAGTATAAGAATGAGAATATTGATAAAGTAAAATGAACAAAAAATGAACCCGCTATTAATTATTTGAATATTTGGTTTACTTTCCTTTTATGAACTTACTTTCTAATGTTGGTGAAGAGAGACACATGGCCCAAAAAAGAAGATAATGAGAGATAGGTAGAAGAAGAAAGAAGCTTATAAATTGAATAAATTATATTCTATTTAGATTTAACATTTGTGAATAGTATAAAATTTAAGATAGTTCACTTCTTTAATGTGAGTGTCTCCATCCATCGTAATTATGAAAATATATGCGTGATGTATGTGTATATATATACACATATATACATATAGACATAGTTATGATGTAATAGATTAAAAAAGAAATTTTAACTGGAAAATGTTTTATAAATGTCCCTGCTACATTACATGTTAATCTAAAATGAAAATAAGCAAATCTGCTTCATAAAACCACTACATTGTTATATTACATGGGCTCCTAGTTCAATGTAATTTCCAAGCTTCTCTCACCATGATAGATTGATGACTGTAATTACATTTCCATTCCCACAGCATCAGGTAATAGAAAGTAGGTGTTCACCTTTACTTGCTCAGTTCTTGCTGCACAACTTAAATTATAAGACAAGCCCTTGAAATGATTTTGATGCTGGGCACTCATAGCTTTTTCCCTGCACTTAGCAGCCCAGCTATAGATGTAAGCTTTGGTTTTCTGGAAAATGATCCAAAGTTTCCTAAATATGAAGTCAAAAATAGAGATTCTTGTAGCTTCGTGCCTGTTTCCTTTCTTACCCTTCAGTTAACATAATTCTCCTCTAATCTTCTTGTTTCTGTCCTTCCTCTCCTCTCCCCATCTTTGTTTCTTTTCCTTACTTTCTATCTGTATCTCTGTCTCTTGGTCTGTCTCCCTATCTCTTCTAGATCTATTTCTCTCTCTCTCTCTCTCTCTCTCTCTCTCTCTCTCTCTCAGTCACACTCTATATCTCTCCCTCTGCTTTTTGCTTTTAACAAATGCTGAGCACCCAGACAGAGTAGAGAATATAGTGACAAATAAGACAGGCACAGTCTCTATCCTTATGGCGCTCCTTACTTGTCTACCTTAGAGACAGACTGAAAAAAAGTTGCAACTGTGATTTAAAAAAAAAAAGTTGAGGGTATGACAGGACCATACAATAAAACATTTAACGTTCTATCTGCTATATTCTTTCTTATACTTGTTATATCCTTCTATAACATTCAAGTTGGACTCTAAAAGATATAGAAAGTCTATAATATTTTAAAAAGCACAGAAATAAAAAGATTCAAAAGCACATAGAAAGTTGGTAAGTAAAGGCAGCCACAAATCTCCACTGGGAGGCCCCTGTTCTCTTTCACTTAGTAAAGGTCCCCAGAAGACCAGACTACCTGACTCCCTTCCCTTTTTCCCTACTCCTTTCCTTTCTTCTTTCCTACTATAAACATTTATTCAATGCATACTATGTGCCAAAGACAAGAAATTTCAAATAATATTATAAAAATTATTTAACAATTATTGTCACAATTTACATGCACAAATAACCTGCTAGAAATTTATTTTACAGGAGACCTCAGATAAGAAAGAAATATACACGTAAGTGATGAATCACTAAATTCTATACTTAAAAGCAATTTTACCATATATGTTAACTAACTAGAATTTAAATAAAAACTTGAAATATATATTTAAAAAGAGGGGCATCTGGTGGCTCAGACAGTTAAGCAGCTGACTCTTGATTTTTAGCTCAGGTCATGATCTCCTGGTGGTGGGATCAAGTCCTGCATCAGGCTCTACACTGATGGCACAAGCCTTCTTGGGATTCTCTCTCTCCCTCTTCTCTCTCTGCCCCTCCCCTGCATTCTCTCTCTCAAAGGAAATAAACAAAGATTTTTTAAAAAAGCAAATTTTTTTTAATTTTAATTTTTTAAGCTCATTTATTTATTTTGATAGAGAAAGGCAGGGAGGAACAGAGAGAGAGGGAAAGAGAGAGAATCCAAACAGGCTCCACACTGTCAGCACAAAGCCGAATGGGGGGCTTGAACTCATGAGCCACGAGATCGTGACATGAGCTGAAATCAAGAGTGGCCTTCTTGGGATGCCTGGGTGGCTTACTTGGTTAAGCGTCCAACTTCAGCTCTGGTCACTCAGGTATTGATCTCACGGTTCGTGGGTTTGAGCCCCACATTGGGCTCTGTGCTGAACATTTCCCCAGAGCTTGGAGGCTGATTCAGATACTGTATCTCTCTTTCTCTCTGTCCCTCCCCTGCAACCGCTGTTTCAGTCTGCCTCTCAAAAATAAATAAATGTGTAAAAAAAAAAAAAAAAAGAAAGAAAGAAAAAGATGTTGGCCTCTTAAGCAACTGAGTGATCCAGGCACCAGCAAATGTTTGTTACTTTTTTAACAGCAAAAAGGTAAAAAGAAAAAAAAAAAACACCTATTGCTTGGAATACAGATTAAACAATTACAGCATATCCATCCATAATACCTATAATGCAATATTATGTACTTTTAAAAAGACTGAGGCAGAGCTACATGAATTAATACCACAAGCTAGTTCAGGTATATTGCTATGTGGAAAGAGCAAGCTGCAGAAGAGTGCAGAGAGTATAATCCCATTAGGTAAAATACAGAAAAGCATGTTTAAACCTGTATCTGTAATTTTATTTACAGGTGTATTTACAGTTCTTTAGCTGTCTATAACTTTATGCCTATCAGTATAGCAATGGCTATATATCACATATAAACATGCATAGTATAAAAATATACATGTATATATGTATTTCTAGAAAGATTTATAATATACTGTTAGCTGCAAAAGAAATGGTGAGGTTGAAGAATGAAACTCCCATGTTTGAAATATACGCTTATTAGTAAGACTTACTTATGCTCACATACTCATTTTATTGTTTTTTGTGGGGGGTTTTTGTTTGTTTGTTTTGGTTTATTCATTAGCTAGAATAGTTGGAAGTTTTCTAGACTCTTCTCTCAACCAGTGAGCGGTCCTTCCTAGGATTACAAAAGAAAAATGATCTGGCCACTACTTCCCTAAGGCAATTCTGTGGACTGGGAAAAGCTGCCCTTATCTGAAAACCATGGAAAACAGGGATATTGCCTATGAAACACACAAAACAATGCTACGTGACTTTTGTTTCAGCACTCAATATGTTAAACATTTTGAAAAATACCATTAAAAATGATAGATAACAATGGGTGAATGTGGGTGGTAAAGGATGTACAGATGTTTTCAGTGTATTCTTGTGTCTTTTTTTTTTAAGTTTGAAATTACTTCTAAATAAAAAGATTCAAAAAAGCAGAAAAAAAAGCTAATGATATCAAGTAGGTAACAATAAACTGGTGGTGGTGTCTTTTTAATACAAAAACAAATGTCCTCTTTTCATCTTGTTTGCAGGTTATATTTAGAGCCATAAAAAAATAGCACAAGTAAAGAGCTCATTCTTGAAAACACATTCCTGACATTTGTTTCTATATCTTTCACTTAAAAGGTGATGTGGTAATATCAGCAAGAGCATTTCATAGCATTATTTCCTCTTGGCTATGCAATCTAGTTTTTCAATTTTCTAGTCTGTAGTCAGGGTAAGATGTATTAATGTAAGTTCCTTTATGTTTAAGGGAAAACGATTACTATGAAAACACTTTAGGAAAATCATTTTGGTATTTTCCTTCTCCTCTCACTAGGCCACCTTTTACCTTTGGAAAACAAAGTCGAAGACATGCTTATTAAGCATTTGGTTGAAACGTAAACGTTCAAAAGAAAATATATTTGCACAGAAGTATCTCTTCAGTGAAAATCATCTAACTCCCACTTTCTAAAATACGAATAAATTATTTTAACATGACCTCAAGGAGGATTATAAACAACCATCTCTTTTTTAATTGAGGTATGAATTTTACACAACTCGGGCATGAAAAATGTAGCTTTGAAAATTTTTCCCTATAACTGAACTTAATTTACCTTGTGAGCTCCCATTTTCACTGGTGGCAAACCATGTGATCTTGCCAATGTGAAATAAATGCAGTTATTTTTTTCTAGTTTAAACACATTTTCTCTAAGTGAAGTATTTGGTTGGCTTAGAATACTCAACCCCATTCTCCTTCTCATACTCCTACGGTTAAAATCTTTCCTTTTGATATCACTGGTCAGACTTCAGGGCCCAGGTTTCCAACCCAAAGTCACTGGCATCTTTCCATCCTGCCTTTCTATGTGATAAACAGTTCATACTTTTGTATAATTCATAATCTGGTTTTTGAGTGTTGTCCATGCATTCACCTTGAAACAGGGGTGTCCCTGTGTGCTCTCCAGTCACCAAGCCCACCCAGATCATTGTCAAATGATATTTCTTCCCCACAAAATCCAGCTTTTGAAATATGAGCTCTTTTAAGATTGTGTGTCTGTGCAAATTTTTCTTTAGATTGGATCCACCCTTCTCTAGGACAAGCCCTTGAAGGAAGTAAGCATGGTGAGGATATTACAATGACTTTAACGAGCAAAATCCTTGGTTTAAGTCTCTAAAGTTTAGTAATTTTACACACATGCTCCTTTTAAGCAATCACTTCTATATTTGTGACCACACCAAGTAATATATTGCTATATTTTTTTAAAATGCACAAAAAATGAAGAAAAATAAAGTCCCTAGAAATGATCAGACCTTTGTGAACAGCCTTCCTAGGTGATATAACAAGACAGATGGGGCTTTTTGTTCTTGAATTACATATGGACAGTATTTTTAAGCTGTTGTATATTTTCCTGAAACTCCATTGTTATATAATATTCCATCATATGGCTGAATCATTATTTAAGCAATTCTCAACTGCCAGAATTTAGGGTGCTATCAATTTTTTTAACTTAAAAAACCATGCTCTGAGACTTCCAGGGAAGATGGTGGAGTAGGAGGACCCTAAGATCACCTTGTCCTATGGCTAAAACTAGATAAAACCCACATCAGTGTCAATAAACCAGAAAACAATATAAAGACTGGCAGAACAGACTCTCCACAGCTAAATGTAGAGAAGAAGCCACATAGAAGAAGGTAAGAAGGGCAGAGACAGGTCTAGAGCTAAAATAAAAAATCATGGGACTGTCCAAGGGAGGGAGGGATGCCTCAAGCTCAGAAAAGAAAGAGGAGTGGACGCCATGCCAAGCACCCCAGTCACGGGAACCCACACAGGGGAGACAAATCCCCAGAATACCTGGCTTTGAAAAGCAGAGAGACCAACTATAATCAGTGGGACATAATACCGAAAACTTTAAAAATCATCAAGCTCAGCTCTGGAAGAGCTAGGAGGGTGACAAGAAACCAAGTCCCTACCCTTAAAGAGACAGCACAACAGCCACATAGAGATACAGTCAAGAAGAAACAGCTTGAAAATCCCTGAGGTATACAGGACCAAGATTTCTTTACTGATCTCAGTGCCTTCCTGGAGGGGCAAGGATTTTTGGGAGATTTCTCCTGGGACAAAAGAACCCGTGGGCACCATTTCCCTCCCCCACCCCCAGCCTAGAAACACAGAGATTTTAGGGAACCAATGCAATACAAATGCTCTCCACCTAACTTGCTAACAGCACACGCTGCCCCTGTGCCCTTCTGTGGATATGCATCCTCCATCCTGGCCTGGAAGAAGGTTCCCCTGGTGGTTGCAAGTCCCCTCCCACAGTGGACTGGCATGAACCTTGCTGGCACAGGTATCCTTCCTCACTCTCCCGTGTGATCTAGGACCATCTCCTGCAGATGGCCCTGAGACAAAAGTTTTCTAAAGCTGCTCCAGGTCCCTTGCCACAGAGAACTATGCAGACTTTGCTCCTATAGTACCCTTACTGTCTGCCCTCTTCTGCAGACCTGTCCACTCCAGTGTACCCTTGGCTATAGCTTAGCCTGGCGTAGGCCTGGCAGTGTCCAAGCAACCCCAACAGGGGACAGCATGACTCTAAAGTGACTCCTGCCCAAGGGTGAGGGGAAGATAAACACATACCACAGTCTGACTGTGGCTTTAGTAGTGGAGTGGGGGCAGATATCTGGTCTGATTGCAGATTCTGCCTGGTAATTAAATCTCTTTACGGGACAGCACAGGGAAAATTCCCTGAAGTTCAATGCTACTGCATTTCTGGAAAATGCCTGGTCTGACTCAATTCAAGCCCAAGGTGGCCCCAGACTGGCCCACTAACAATACAGGAACCAAATTCTGCCTGCAACGGGCAAAGAGAGCCACTGCAGACAACTGGACTGGAGGAAAAAGAAGCTCAGCCACAACCGTAGGGCACAAGCAATACACATAGGAGGCATGTCGGAAGTGCAAGGCTCTGATGAACAGGGGACATTGCACTGCTGGGCGCTCCAGGACTTCTTCTTCATAAATCCGCTACTTTCAAGAGCAGGAGATGTAGCTGAATTCTCTAACACAGAAACAGAGAGTTAGACAAAATGAGGAGACAGATGAATATGTCCCAAATGAAAGAATAGGACAAAATCTTAGCAAGAGAACTAACTGAAACATAGATAAGTAATATGACTGACACAGAATTCAAAATACTGGTCATAAAGATATCCACTGGACTTGAAAGAAAGGATGAAGGACCTCAGTGAGACCCTCAACAAAGAGACAGTAAACATTTAAAACAAAAAGTAACCAAAGATGAAGAACTCAATAACTTCATCTTCATTTAATAAGAAATTAAAAACACACTAGAGGGAATAAATGTAGGCTAGAGGAAGCAGACTGGATCAGTGACCTGGAAGAAAGAGCAATGGAAAGCAATCAAACTGAACAGGAGAGAGAAAAAAATAATAATAATAAATAAAAATAGACAGGAAATTCAGCAACACCATGAAGTGTAATAACATTCACATCATAAGGATCCCAGAAAAAGAAAAGAGAGAAAAGAGAGCAGAATATTTATTTGAAGACATAAGAGCTGAAAACTTCCCAAACCTGGAGAAACAAATAGAAATTCAGATCGAGGTGGCATAGAGAGACCGCAACAAAATCAACCAAAGGAAGTCCACACTAAGACACACAGTAACTAAAATGGCAAAATGGAATGACAGAGAATTTTAAAAGCAACAAGAGAAAAGAGCATAGTAACATACAAGGGAAACCTCATAAGGCAATCAGTGAATTTTTCAGCAGACACTTTGAATGCTATAAGGGAGTGGCATGATATATTCAAAGTGCGGGAAGAAAAATACTTACAACAAGGATTGTCTATCCAGCAAGGTTAACATTCTGAACAGGAGAGATAAAGACTTTCCCAGGCAAACAAAAGTGAAGGTAATTCATGACCATTAAACAAGCCCTACAAGAAATGTTAAAGGGAACACTTTGAGTGGAAATAAAAGACCATAAGTAAGAGCAAGAAAAGTAGAAAGCATACAAAAGCAGTAAAATTAAGTGTACCTATAAAAATCAGCCAAGGGATTCACAAAGTAAAAGGAGGTGAATTTTGATACCATGTACCTAAAACATTGTGGGGAGAGGAATAAAGAATGGGTTTGAACTTAAGCAACCATCAATTTAATATAGACTGCTATATGCAAAAGATGTTATATGTAGACTTAATGGTAACCACAAATCAAAAAACACGACTAGATATACACAAAAAAAAAAAAAGAAAAGAAAAAGAAACAAATTCAAGTATATCACTAAAGTAAACCAGCAAACCATGAAAGATGACAGCAAGAGAAGAAAGGAATAGAGAAGAACTACAAAAAAAAAAAAACATAAAATAAGTAACAAAGTGTCAATCAGTATATACCTATCAATATTTACTTTGAATATAAATGGACACTCCAATCAAAAGACATAGGCTAACTACTGAATATATAAAAAAGCAAAACCAATCTATATGCTGTCAAATTATGCTGAGTGTGGAGCTTGCTTAAGATTCTCTCTCTCTCTCTCTCTCCCCCTCCCCCTACCCCTCTTCTCCATTTGCATCCTCTCTCTCTCTCTCTAAAATAAATTAAAAAGAAATGCTATGGGGTACCTGGGTGCCTCAGTCATTTAAGCCTCTGACTCTGATTTTGGCTCATGATCTCACAGTTTATGAGTTCAAGCCCCACTTCAAGCTCTACACTGTCAGCAGATTGTCTGTCTCTTTCTCCCTCCTTCTCTATTCTTCACTTCCCCTATAAAAATTTTAAAAAAATAAATTAAAAAAAAATGTTAAAAACTGCACCAAAAACTATAGAACTCATAAACAAATTCAATAAGGTCATATAATACAAAATCAACCTACAAATATCCAAATATATAGTGAATTTCTAAGGAAACAACAGAAAGAGAAATTTTAAAAATACAGTAAAACCTTGGTTTGTGAGCATAATTTGTTCTAGGAACATGCCTATAATCCAAAGCCCTTGTATACTAAAGTGAATTTCAAGAACCAATGGCTCAGTTGTAAATGCATGACATTAGGCATCACGTACTACATGTATTGCAAGACATCACTTGTTTATCAAATTAAAATTTATTAGAAATGTTTGCTCATCTCTGGAACACTCACAGAACAAGTTACTTGCAATCCAAGGTTTTACTGTAGTCGTACTTACAAGTACAACCCAAATAATAAAATACATAGGAATAAACTGAATGAAGAGGGTGAAGGACTTGTATTCTGAAAACTATACAGCATTAATGAAATCAACTAAAAAGAACACAAACAATATGAAAGACATTACATGCTTAGAAATTGGGAGAACATCTTGCTAAAATTAGTCTGTACTTTTCAGAGCAATCTACAAAATAAATGCCACAAAAGACCCCAAATAGTGAAAGCAATCTTGAAAAAGAAGAACAAAACTGGAGGTATCACAATCAGAATTTCAAACTATACTACAAAGCTGCCATAATCAAAACAGTATGCTACTGGCACAAAAATAGACACATAGATCAATGGAACAGGAGAGAAACCCCAGAAATAAGCCCACAATTATATGGTCAATTAATCTTTCACAAAAGAAGCAAAAATATACAGTGAGAAAAGGTAAGTCTCTTCAACAAATGGTGTTGGGAAAACTGTACAGCAACATGCAATGAATGAAACTGGACCACTTTCTCACACCATACACAAAAGTAAATCCAAAATGGATTAAAGACTTAAATGCGAGACGTGAAACCATAGAAATCCTACAAGAGAGCACAGGTAATTTCTCCGACATCAGTTGTAGTAACATTTTTCTAGATATGTCTTCTGTGGCATAGAGAACAGAAGCAAAATTAAACTATTAGGACTACATCACAATAAAAAGCCTCAGCATAGCGAAGGAAACAATCAACAAAACTAAAAGACAACCTACTGAATTGGAGAAGACATTTGCAAATGTCATATCTGATAAAGGGTTAGCATCCAAAAGTACAAAGAAGTATACAACAACAAATAATCCAATTAAAAAATGATATGACACGAATAGACATTTCTCCAAAAGAGACATCCAGATGGCCAACAGACACATGAAAAGGTGCTCAACATCACTCATCACCAGGAAGATGCAAATTAAAACCACAATGAGATATCACCTCACACCTGCCAGAATGACTAAAGCCAAAACAAAACAAAAAAAAAACTAAACTAAACTAAACTAAAAAACAAAGAAAACCAAAAACAAGTGTTAGCAAGGATGTGGAGAATGAACCCTTGTGCATTGTTGGTGAGAATGCAAACTGGTGCAGCTGCTATGAGAAAACAATATGAAGGTTCCTAAAAACATGAAAAATATAATTATCATATGATCCAGTAATCACACTACTGGATATTTACCAAATGAATATGAAAACATGAATTCAAATATTGCACCCCTATATTTATAGCATCATTATTTATAATAGCCAAGTTATGGAAGCAGCCTAAGTGTTAGACTGATAGATGAATGGGTAAAGAAGATGTGGTGCATGTATGTATGTGTAAGTATACAATTATTATTCAACCTTAAAAAAAGAATAAAATCTTGACATTTGCAACAACATGGATGAATCTACAGAGTATAATGCTAAGTGAAATAAGTCAGTCAGAGAAAGGCAAATACCATATGATTGCACTCATGTGTGGAATTTAAGAAATAAAACAAGCAAACATAGAAAGAGAGAGACAAACCAAAAAACAGACTCTTAACTATAGAGAACAAGCATGATCACCAGAGGGGAGGTGGGTGGGGGAATAGGTGAAAAAGGTGAAGGAGATTAAAGCGTACGTTTACCCTGATGAGCACTAAGGAATGTACAGAATTGTTGAATCACTATATTGTACACCTAAAACTAATATAACATGTTAATTATATTGGGATAAAATATAAAAATATACTAATACTCCAATAGCTAATTCCTTAAATACATTTTAAAATATTTCCTCAAAAACAATTCCTATAAGTGGTTAAAGTATATACATATTTTTCATTTATAGCCATGTATTGCCAAAATACTATCAATATCAATAGTAATACGTGAACACCTCCGAATCTCAACACTAAATAATAGTTATTGTCCAATTTGAGAAGCAAACATTGTGTCTCATTACTGTTTTAAGTTACATATTCTATTTCATGCATTTATACAGTGCTCACTTGACATTTGGAGATTTTTTATGCCCATGTATTCCTCTGCATTCCTAAATTTTCTATTAATAATTCAACTTTTAAAAATTGATATGTGGGACACCTGGGTGGCTCAGTCGGTTGGGCGTCCAACTTCAGCTCGGGTCACGATCTCAGTTTGTGAGTTCGAGCCCCGTGACAGGCTCTGTGCTGACAGCTCAGAGCCTGGAGCCTCCTTCAGATTCTGTGTCTCCCCTTCTTTCTGCCGCTTCCATGCTCATGCTCTGCCTCTCTCTGTCTCTCAGTAATAAATAAAAACATGAAAAAAAATTTTAATTAATATGTCAAATATGCTACATACAATTTTCAAAACATTTGTCCTTTTATATCTTCATTTTTGATATAGAGACTTTTAACATATCAAAGCCTTATTTTCACTCAAATTTATAATTCCTTGCCTTCAACTTTGCTGGCATTTGTGTCATCCTTACAGCTCTTCTTTACCCTAAAAGCATAAAACATTAGCTTATACTTTTGTGAACACAGGGGTCATGGACACATGCCACTCACACTTCACAGTGAAGACAGAAATGGGGGTTATCAAGGGAAAGCTGATAAGCAGAGAAGCAGTAGACCACACACCATCTCCAGCCTTCAGTTCTCACTGCCCACTGCTAAAGTCTATGTGCACATGGCCAACATTCCAGCAGACAGGAAACTGAGTTAGCAATACTTCACATATTTATGAGTCTCAGGGGCAAGGGAATCTATTTGATCTGTAACGGTGGAGACCACCTCATCAGGGAATGGCCTTTTTGGAAAGGGGCAGCCTCTAGCCCCCAGCAAATGATCTTCTACTGAAATAACAGACTTGCTGAGCCAGCTCTCTGTGAAGCAACTGAAACAGAAAGAGACTACCTATCAGAGCCACTGGATTTGTCTCTCCTCAACCTAAATCTGTCAGCACAGAGCCTGATGCAGGGCTCAAACCCATGAACTGTGAGATCATGACCTGAGGTCGGATGCTTAACCGACTGAGCCACCCAGGCACCCCAGTAAATCTTAAAAGTAACTAATATTTATTAAGCACTAACTACAGACACCATACTAAGTTTCATCTTCATTTCATTTAGAGCATCCCGTAACTCATTGAGTGGCAACCGTTGTCACCCACATTCCACAGCGCAGGAAACTGTGGTCCAGAAAAGGCGTATTATTTTCCCAAAGTGTTCCAACTAGTGAATATCAGAGCTCAACTATAAACCTACGATTCTGGCTCCAGAGCCTACCATCTTCGCCACAAAGTTAAGTATAACCCACTTATTAGAAACCGTCCTCCTATCTTGGATACTCCCAACCCTTTAGAAGCTTTCCATTCCTATCTTAAAATATTGATTTTTTTAGTGGTGAAAGCATAAGAGATAATCACAGGATGCAATAGTAGTCCATGAGAACTAAAGCACAGATTTGATGAAACATGGTTAATTTTGCTATATTTTATAGCTATAAAGACGTTGAGACAAAGCTTGTTTTTCATTTCATAATAGCACAGGGAACCCAGTCTGTATTATCATACATTATATTTGGAAAGTAAATTTGCACTGTCAAGGGAGAAAACTGACTTAAAGAGAAGGTGATTAAATGTTTGAAAATAATTCAAGGCACTCTACCATTGAAGTGATTCCAAAAGGTGACATGGATGTAATATAAGAACTACACTAGAGCTCCAGGATTTAGCAAAAGGGTAAGAGGGGAGTTCATTCATGTAGAGGAAGAGAAAATTTTCTTTGGACTAGTTATATCAGATAATATGTTTGTTTAAGGAAAAATAAACAGGTGGGAAAAAGTTCTGCATGCCTAACGTGGAAGGAAAGCATATTTGTGTGCAATACATTGCAGAAACTGTTTTAATACACCTCATTCTTTCAAAAACATTGCCCTCTACAGTGCCCAAGGTCAGTTTGAATTTAGGTAACCTACTATATATAAGTGCAGATCATATATGTTAAACTGATCTCAGAGGCGTCTGACACCCTACCTTTCGAAAATATTTTTTCTGTTTATTATTCAAGGATTACTAATTTTTCCCTTTGAGATGTGGTAATCTTTAGCATTTTGTTTTGTTTGGTATCCCAATTTCAAGTGTATAACATCCAAGTTTCCTACTGATAATCAACAACCTTCATTCCTTATTGCTAAAGGCACATGTTATGATTTGGTCGCATGCCTTATAAAAGCACTACTGTAAATGTTTCAGGAATAAACGATCCCTTACAACCTAAACACAAGTTTCAGACCTCAAAGACTTCCTGGGAGTGTAACAGTAGTAGCTTGCAAGAACAGGAGCAGCAGTACCTTATTTTACATGAAAGTCCTAACAACGCAATCATGAGACGCACCTAAGAGAGCTTTGAGTCTATTCATTGTTAACAGGGGTCTTTAAATCCAATACCTCTGCAATTGTGAAGTCAAACTTTGTGAACTAGTAAAACAAAATAGGACCAGAGATAAGGAAATTTATTTTCTAGACCCCTCTGGGCCACTAACTGCATGGCTTACCCTCTAAAAGACCTAGTGTTCTTATCTCTCATCACGAATTCTCTGTATAAAAGCAGAGAATCAAACGTGGTTCACAGGGCATATAAATGTTAGTCAGGCGCGTACTTGTAAAAAGCCAAATATCATCACTGCTAGTTAAAAACTTTGAAAAGTGCTTGCAACAACTTATGGTGGTATCTTTTAAGAAACAGTAATCACAGGGTATAATTTGGGAGCTAATTCTTAAGGAAATTAAGATTATAGAGTTATGGTTCAACAGTAATGTAAGGGACAGACCTAGAGATGATATACAAGGTGGGTTGGCAGGGATTTCATTTTATGCCCTTCATAACATCTAAAACAGTGCACTGCATAAAATAGGCATTTTGTAAATGTTGCAACTGAAATGAACACATGCTCAGAGATGTTTTCTTCTTGAATTTGGCTGAATAAAAACTACTGTGCACAAAGTTTGTACTTTCACACCACTGAGCTGGCTACAGGTCAAGTGTGACATGTGGGATTGCATCATAACATTTTGTGGATAGTCTTTTTTGCAGAAGTGAAATAAACTGACACTGGAGGTTATTTACTCTGACAAGAATGTGGCCAAGATCCCATTATTAGTGCCCTACTACAGACTATATGAAATGAGAATTCAAAGAAAAATGGCTTTTCTCAAGATTTCCTTCCTAGAAAAAACTGAGGAAATATGACCTGGATGACTAAAGTTCAGGTGTAATTGAATAGCTTTTCCCAAACGAGATTTGAAATAGGGAGCAATGTCAGCTAAAGAAGGAAGGTCCCTGGTATACCAGTCACCAGAACCAGAGTTCTGGACATGACCCTATAGTATCCAACGTTTGCTATCTGCTGCTTGCTTATCAAATGTATAAATGTTGAATGTGCGGAGGTATGAGAGATAGCAAACATGTTACATTAATTACTTAGGACTCCAAAGTATTAGGAGAGGCTGGGACAAATGACCTGAATAACATGAAAGGATCAAAGGGTGTTTTAAAAAATGTAAATTGTTGCTTTTATATGAAAACTAATGAATTCTTTTAGTGCCGAATGAAAGGCTTGGCTTAATAATAATTCAAATTAAAAATATGATGTTCTAGTTTACCATAACATTTTAGTTATGTTTATATTCTGGCTTGACTGTGGCATAAGCCAGTATGATCGTGGGATACAGCACTACAGGTAGTATCTAGATGACAGAAATCTACAGTATACTGTGCTCTGTATTAGTATCCTGTACTCTATACGATCATGTAGCAAAGTAATGAGCCTAGTTTGGTATCACATATTGGAGCATCCCTGGGCTCTCCCATCAGGTTATTCTCAATCTATGCTCATTTATTTAGCAATAGTATATAATCTCATAGCTTTGAGTAATATCTATACACTCAACAGGACCCAAACTTCAACTTTGATGCAGACTCCCACTCTGAAGTCCAAATGTTTATATCTATGCCTATTTAACATCTTTGCTAATACATACAGTAAGTATCTCAATGGAGTTTGACCTCTATTTCATACCACACACACAAAAATAGCTGTAGGTAAAAACTATATCTAAATATAAATAACAAAACTTCTAGAAGATATTGTAAGAGTATATATTTGTGATTTGGGGACAGCAAAGTTATCTTAAACATGATAGAAAAACTCCACATATAAAGGAAAAAAACTAATAAATTGTACCACATTAAAATTAGGAACTTTCATTAATATACTGAGTCAAAATAGAGCTAGAGAAAATATTCCCAATTCAAATAATCAACAAAGAGTTTTAATCCTGAATATATGGAAAACACCTTTTTAAAAATGCAAAAACAAAAAAAATGCAAAAACAGAGAAGGAAAATGAACAAAAGTCTTGAAGAGACATTTCTCAATAGAAGATATCCAAATGACCAATGAACATATGAAGACCTCATCAATAATCAAAGATATGCAAATTTAAACCACAATGAGATAATATCACAGAGATACTTAAAATATATAAAATTAAAAAACTAAAATACTGGGGGCACCTGGGTGGCTCAGTCAGTTAAGCGTCCGACTTCAGCTCAGGTCATGATCTCACAGTTTGTGAGTTCAAGCTGCAAGTAGGGATCTGTGCTGACAGCTCAGAGCCTGAAGCCTGTTTGGGCTTGTATGTCTTCCTGCCTCTCTGCCCCTCCCCAGCTTGTGCTTTGTCTCTGCCTCTCAAAAATCAATCAACATTAATTTTTTATAAAAAATTTTAGTATTTGTTTATTTTTGAGGGGGAGAGGGGCAGCGAGAGAAGGAGACACAGAACCCGAAGCAGTCCTCAGGCTCCCAGCTGTCAGCACAGAGCCTGACAAGGGGCTCAAACTCACAAACTGAGATCATGACCTGAGCTCGAGTTGGGTGCTTAACTGACTGAGCCACCCAGGCATCCCTAAAACTTTTTTTGTAACGAAAATACCAGATATTAAAGAGACTATGAAGCAATAGGAGCTCTTATACATGGCTGCTGTGAATATAAATTGCTCAGTTATTTTTTGGAAAGTGGCATTATTTACTAAACTTGAACATAAATATATATTATGACCTAACAACTTCACCTGTAAGTATACACCCAATAGCAAATCATGTATCTATGTGCACAAGGACTTGTACAAGAATGTTCAAAGCACCATTATTCATAGCAGCCCCAAACTATTAACAGTCTACTTTCAGAAACAGAAAAACAGAAAAATAAACTGGGTTATAATACCATGAAAAACCACAGATATGAATAGTATATACTACAATACACACAATAACATGGGTGACTCCTAAAAACAAAACTGAGTTAAAGAAGCCAGACAATATGGTTCTATTTGTATAAAATTTCTTTTTTTTTTTCAAAAAAATTTTTTTAATGCTTTATTTATTTCTAGGAGAGAGAGAGAGACAGCGTGAGCAGGGGAGGGTCAGAGAGAGAGGGAGTCACAGACTGAAACAGGCTCCAGGCTCTGAGCTGGCAGTCAGCACAGAGCCCAACGCGGGGCTCGAACCTGCGAACTGCGAGATCATGACCTAAGCGAAAGTCGGACGCTTAACCGACTAAGCCACCCAGGCGCCCCTATATAAAATTTCTTAAGTGACAAAACTATTCTATGGCATTAGAAATGGGAATACTGGGGAAAAAAAGAAAACAAAAGAAACGGGAATAGTGATCATGTTTGGGGTTAGGTAAATGGGCTGGAAGAACGCTTATGTGATCATCTGTAATGTTCTTTTTTTTTAATTTGGGGGTACTGATCAAACGGTTTGTTCATTTTATGGTAATTTATGCAGCTGCTTATTCATGAGTCATGTATTTTTATCTTTATGCTATTCTTTGATTTTTAAAAACAGTTTTAAGGGGTATTGAAAATTGGGGAGCATCAAGAAAAAAATCAATGAGAATACCAAAAGCTTAAATAGTGATTGAAGGAATTTAAAAAATTAACTTAAAAAAGCCCAGAAAATTCAAAAGAAAAAAAAAAGAAAGCTATCTTCAAATATCCCACTGTGGCAGCAGCATTATTTTATATTGCACAGGAATACGAATATAAAAGAAGGCAGAGTTTTCCCAGCACTATCAATTATTAGAATTCTCTGAAATAGAAATAACATGCAAAGAAATGAGCTACCTATCACTGAAAATATTTAAGCTATTTAAACAGAGGTTGCGTGGCCATCTGCCAGAAAAACTGAAAAAGTTATTCCCTGTTGAAAAAGACACTGTACAAGATAAACTCTACTCTTCATTTCTAAGATGCTATGGTTCATGACGAAATTGGCATTAAAGGTATTTGTCCCTCTCTCCTTTCCATATTCATCCCCTGTCTCTCTCTCCTGACTCTGAAAACATAATAATAGAAAATGTGATTTTTAAAAAAATTTTTTTTTCAGTTCTATGTCATCCAGGTGAATCACACCAAGACCTGCAAATGTGATGGGAACCCTTGCCGGGGCCAGGTATCGAGTGCTAAGTATTTCATTCCCTGCCAACACTTCCCCCAAAGGGGAAAGTATTTTGGAACTGGATGTTCTTCCTCCCCAAATATTTTTCCAAGAATCTTGGAGAACTCCGTCATCTCAGAGAACACACAAGAAAATATGTGCATAATTTCCCTTGCTAGATAATTTAACTATTTCATACCTGATCACAGATGCCAAAGTGGTATGCGCTATCTTTCCAATGACACACCTTCATTGCTTAGGTCTGCAGAACCCCCCATAAGCAACAGCACTTTATTGAATTTTATATTCATTTTGACATACTGAATTTTATATTCATTTTTAAATACTTCAGAGGTCATTTTATTTGATCACTCTTTTCCCGATCCAATAAGGTACAGAAAGCATTGCATCAAAAAGTAACCTTAGTAATGACTTATCAAATAGCATCTATTGCCAAGACACCCAGACATAATACCCAAAGAGTTCCTGTATCATTTGGTACATATATTACTTCTGTTATTCTTAAAAATCTTTAAAATATGAGAGAATCTCCTTTATCAAAAATTTCATTAATAAGTGAACAAAACTTTTTATATAGGTACATATAAATTATACATATACATAAACATATTATGCTTATATCAAACATTAGATTCTTGGTAGTAAGCATATAGTGACATAATACTGCTTTAAAAAATACAGAACGGTAATTGTTGAGAATTAAAGTGTATCAGGCATTATTAATAAAAGAGATGCAGGCATAGTTGAGCTTATTCATGGAGGGATAAAGGAAAAAGGACAGGAAGGACATGAGAAAGCACAGCATCCAAAAAGAAAATCAGTTTCATCAGTTAATCCCTGGAGAAACTCAGGACTTAGAAACTGTAAACAGAAACCAAGGAATGATAAGTGGGGCCAAGAAGGTCAATCAAAAATACACTCCACTTGAGTGGACATGAACAGAATTATCAATAGCCCAACAGCCATACCTCTCAAATGCCCAGAGAAAAGACTGAAGACTACTACCTAAAAAAACTTAACGGGGGCACCTGGGTGGCTCAGTCGGTTAAGCAGCGGGTCATGATTTTGTGGTCCATGAGTTTGAAACCCATGTTGGGCTCTATGCTGTCAGCTCAGAGCCTGGAGCTTGCTTCGGATTCTATGTTTCCGTCTCTCTCTGTCCCTCCCTCACTCACACTCTCGGTCTCTGTCTCTCACAAAAATGAATAGACATTAAAAAAAAAAGAAGAAGAAAAAGAAAAAGAAAGAAACTGAACAAAATCCCTGGAGAGAACAGAGGCAGGCACTTGATGTCACAGAACAAAGTCTTCCACATTTAAGAATGTGTCTGCCTCATGGCAAGTTTCCTACCAATAATACATAGATTAATGCAAAAGCTATCAGAGCTCACAGTCAACTTTTATGTTGTCTTTTTCTTAAATATGAATGAATAATCAAGGATCAATGGACATTTGAGAAAAATATTGCAACAAATACATACAAAGAAAGATTTACCCTGGAAGACAAAGAAATTTAGGAAACAAAATTTATGAGCAAAACAAAGCAAAAAATTCTAGTCTCCTCAGAGATCACTTAAGAACAAAATACTGTGGTGAAGGCACATTAGCTAACAATGATATGTCTTTCAGCCTGTTCATCTCAAATGATGAAATCAGGACAGAAAAGGAATATGAGGAATAGGTAATCAAAATTAATAAATTAATTGCAGACACCGAGGAAATTTTAGAAACTAGAAAATACCCAACTACTTAAAAACTAACAAATTTCAGATAATTTATGTGTCAAAAAATTTTTAAAAATCAGAAAGTAATTTGTACTGCATAAAAAAGAAATAGCATGAAAATGAAAACGTGGCATATCAGAATATCTGATGGAGCTAAAACAGTGCATAGAGGGTAGGGTATAGCATGAAAACACTTATGTTTAGAAAATAAGAAAAGTCTCAAATCAAAAACCAAAACTTTCATCTTAAGAAACTAGAAAAAGAAAAGCAAATTAAACCCAACATAAGCAGAAGAAAAAAAATAAAAAGCAAATATCAGTGATATACAACACAAAATCAATAAAGATCAGTGAAGCTAATAGTTAGTTCTATGAGAAAATCAATAAAAGTGATAAACCTAGGCCAGACAGCTCAGGAAAAAAAAAAAGAGAAAACAAAAATCACCAATATCAGGAAAGAAAGTGGATAGCAGTATACACCTTAAAAGCATCAAAATTATAAAAGGAATACTATGCCTAGAAACATAACAAACTATGAGTAACAACACAAAGTAGGCATTCAACAAAAGACAACTATCTTTATTATAATTGTAATTGTTGACACTGCAAAAGTTAAAATGAAGTTAAATATGAAGAAAAAATAGAGATTTTTAAAAAAGAATGAAAGATAAACTGGCCCTTCTGAGATTGTCTCCCCATCTCTCAAGATCTAAAGAAGAAAATAAATGTATTTGGCCCTTATACCAAATTAAACAGTTATTCTTGCTTCCTGACAGTAAAGAAGACATTTGTTCAAATCTAGTCCCTCTCCTTAAACATCTCTACCCAGGATGAGTAAAAATAGAGACCTGCAATGGTCAGATATGCAGAACTGGTCCAAAGAAAAGCACCTTCCAACATATGCATTATTTGGGGGGACCTTTTTTTTTTTCATCTAAAGGAACACAACCCTGTGAAGACCCAGCTGTAAAATATACCACTCCCCTAGGACTCAGGAGTAGGAGACAGGAATGGGAAGGTCCAACTCTGTTTTCTTTTAGCTACAGCATCTAAACAGAATACTACTTCAAAAGCTTAGCTGTCAAGAGCACTGAATTAATTCATGGCATACTAAAGTTGAGGAGGAAAGGAGAAATCAACATGATTGCTAAATTTCTGTTTGTGATCCAAACCATGCTGAGATCATACATACCAATGTCTTGAAGTTCATTTGTAAAATTAAAAGCGAAGTCCTTTGAATATGACAGAATATAATATAATTTTCTCTTAATACTACAAACATTAAATTAGAGTTGTTAGGTATTACAAATTTCCGCCAAATTCACCATCACATTTTGCAAATTAGATTGTGCAATAATGTCCATAAATAAAGAATAATGACTTGTTCATAAAGAGTGATCTTAGTTGTATTCCTCTTATTGCTCTGAAGGTCAATTCTGTTATTTATTATAGTACAGTTAACATCTTCTCAAACGGCAGCTGATTTTCACTAGAATCTTCCTTATGAGAACTACTGTTAGTTTTAAGAAGTGAAACTATCTGTTGACAGAAGAGCTATTTAACTCATTCATTTCTAGTAAAATATTTCATTTTATTGGGAAAAAATTTCTTTTTTCATTGCTTGTTTTGTATCATTCACAATTTGAAAGCCATTGTGTTTGTTAACATTATGTAGCCAGAAGTTTTTATTTTTTTAAATTTATGTATTTGGAGAAAAATATATTACTATTATAGTTGCATCAAGGATCAAATGCTTTCATGAATATTCTTGGCTCTCACTACACATGTCCAAATCTGAAACAAGCTATAAATGTTTCTATAGTTATCTGGGGAGGCAGATTTTACAATTTCATTAACATGAGACATTTCAAAAATAAAAGCCCTTATGCAATTATCATAATCAGCACATCCAATAATTTTACATTTTATTGCAGCCACTCTATTTTGATTTTCTCTTTCCAAAATTTGTAGCAATTTTTCAATAGTTATTAGTTAACCTTTAAATTGCTGTGTGAAAGCACTACATAGAAGTGGATTGAGAGGAAGTGATAGCTTTCTTAGATGCCCACAAAGCATGAATCCATAGACTCCAACTCAACCAATGGTTTTGTGGTTTCTTCTGGATGAAACTGGAAACAAGTGTTCTCACAAAAGGATTCTGCTGAATGATTATCCTCTCTGTGTTAGAGATAAACTTTACTAATTTTATGATTGTAGTCAAGGTTCCTTGGCTGTAAACCAAAAATTGGACTGTAAGGAAAATGAAGAATATTTGGAATGGTCCTGCAGTGTATCTCTCCCAGATTCAAAGGCAGTGTTGAATATTCCATACACAGGAGTAGATCAGGGACGTCAGCAGCTTACAGTCATGAACCATGTCTTCAAAAGGGTTAGTGTCAATGATTTCTTGGCTCTCTAAGTCACCATTTCTTTTGTTTTTTTAAATTTTTAATGTTTATTTTGGAGAGAGAGAGAAACAGAGCGTGAGCAGGGGAGGGGCAGAGAGAGAGAATTAGGGAGACAGAACCTGAGGCAGGGTCCAGGTTCTGCACTGTCAGCACAGAGCCCTACGCAGAGCTAGAATCATGACCTGAGCTTAAGTCATACGCTCAACCAACTGAGCCACCCAGGTGCCCCATCTAACTCACCATTTCTTTCTTTCTTTTTTTTTTCTTTCGTAGTTTATTATCAAGTTGGTTTCCATATAACACTCAATGCTCATCCCAACCAGTGCCCTCCTACTTCCCAATCAACAGAATCCGATTAGCCCAGGATGAATCCGTCATCTAAGAGGACAGGAATAGGCAGGACACACATGGCCTGCAGAGGGCCTCTTCTGAGTCTGAGTTCCATTCCCAGAGAAAAAAAAAAGAATTTTGAGTTGCCACCCCAAGGTTACCCTTTTGGCTACAATTTTTATTTATTCTTTATAAACATTTTAATTGACATAATAAATTCGCCAGTAATTACTCATTTAAATTTTTTCCAAAAATAGTTCCCTGCTTCCATTTCTGACTAAGAAGTATTTCACACATAAAGAAAATTACAAAAGAGGTTGACACACCTAATACTTATTAACATAACTACCATAATTAAAAGAAGCCAACCTCCAACTAAGCAGATTACTCAAGGCCTCCTATTCTCCCATACTGGCACCATAATTTATATAGAAATAAGACATATAAGAGTCTGTTTGTCACTTCAATTCTCCCCCCTTACCCTTCTAACCTCCTCCTATTTTACACAATGTAACTATCTTCCAAAATTTGGTGTGTATTATCCTCATGTAGTTTTTTTTTTTAAGTTTTTTTTACTGTGTAATTATTTTTGAGAGAGAGAAAGAGAGCATGAGTGAAGGAGGGGCAGGGAAAGAGGGAGACACAGACTCCAAAGCAGGCTCCAGGCTCTGAACTGTCAGCACAGAGCCCGATACAGGGCTCAAACTCACGATCGGTGAGATCATGACCTGAGCCAAAGTCAGATGCTTAACAGTCTAAACCACCCAGGGACCCCAACCCTCATGTAGTTTTTATGATTAGAACATGAGATTATCCATAAAAAGACTGTCAATTATTTTGTATGGTTTTAAAATTTTTTGTATTTTAAGTGATGATTTTTGTTGAGCATTTACTGTGTTCCAATAGTGTTCTAAGCACTTTGCCAGCACTGGTTCGTTTAAGCTTCACATCCATTCTACTAACTTGTTATTGTCACTAATCCAATGGGCAGATAAGGAAACTGAGACATAGAAAGGAACAACACTTGTAAGTGACTGAGGGAAGGTCATCCTGCACATATCATTCAGAAACATGCATTTTTTCTTTTAACATGATGTTTTTAAGATGATCCAGACTGATATACAGAGTACACCTACTTTTCACATTGATTGCTATGTAATGTCTCATTTTATAAACGGGTCACAACTTGTTCTCATGTTTATGAACATTTAGGTTCTTTTGTTATATTCTAAGTAATGCTACATTGCACGTACTTGTAACTACCTTCTCATACATGACTGACAGTTTCTCACAGATACAGATCTACTGGTTTAAAGATTATGTACATCTTTCTCTTTATCAGACATTATTAAACTGGTCTCTGAACTTTGCCTAACAATGTACAAAATCACTGACATGATTTATTACTTCTTCACATCCTCACCTGCATTTGGCAAGATCACCATATTTTTTCCTGATCTGGGTATGTAAAATATAACTCACTTTAATTTTCATTTATCTGATTACTAGTACAGTTCAGCATGAATCTATACATGCTCCAGTGCCATACTGTCTTAATAAGGGTAGATTTTTAATATTTCTTATTATATGATAATACTAGTTATTCACATTACTCTTATTTTTCAGCTTTCTCATTATTTTTAGAAAATGGAACATGTTTATTTACTAAAGATAACTAATGGCTTTAATTACGAATTTTTTTTTTCTGTAACTAAATCCTTTCCTTTGAGAATAGGACATAGCAATGACATAATATGCACATAGATATATGTGGCAGGTACGATACCAATAACATGTTGCTTTCCTTCTGGCACTCAGCTGGACTATATTTCCCAGTCTTTCCAAATATGTGTGACCATGTGACTGTGTCCAGGCCAGAGTATTGTAAACCAGATTTCTAGTCCTGACCTATAAAGAATCTTCTGAACGATTCTTCTTTCTCTCTTCCTTGAATAATTCTTAATATCCAGAGCATTTTCAGAATCTATGTAATAAATATAATGGAGCTTATCTACAATATAGGTCCCTGAATAAGTATATGAAACAGAAAAGGCCCTACTGTGAGTTTAACATGGTTAAGCAACTGAGCTAAAGTGAGAGAGCAATACATTTTTATTATATTAAACCATTAAGATTGTTTTTGTTTTCTCATGTAGCTCATTTTACCATACTTAATACTTCATGTATTATATATAATATATATAAAGGATTATATATAATTATATGTAACGAATTATATATAATATATAGAACTATATTTTCAAAAAGGATTATATATAATATTTTATACATATAATATATAATATAATAATATTCATAATCCTTTAACTGAAAACTCTGAAGCTAGGATTGTTTTAAAACTAAGAATATTTTTATTTTAGTAAGGTAATGTGGTAGGTACCCATATATAAATCAACATTCCCAGGCAAGCCTAGGACAGCATCCAAGAACCAAACACATTAATTTTTCTGCAATGAACTAAAGGGACCAGTCACACTAAATTAGATAAAATCTACAATAGTCTCATTTCAGATCAGGTTTCATTGTCAAATTACTTGGTTCTCAATTTTAAAAAATTCTTCGGTTTTCCGAACTTTAAGGATTTTAGATTGGTCATTAAAGGGAATGTGGCCTTAAAAGTCACATAAACTTTACTGGAGCATTTGCTATGAGTAAACGAGCAGGACTTTTACCATTTTTACCCTTATTTTTGTTTACAAAGAGGAGCAATGTATTCTTAGTTTATTCATACCTCTATTCATGTCTAAACAATCCTATTACATTTTATTATTAGACAAATAGCTAAGGTCACTTGTTTGCATAGAACTTTGGGAATTATATTAACTCAGTAATGTGACAAGCAATTCATTTTTCAAATTTTAGTGACCTATATCAACTTTCCTCTTTTTCCTATTCCACAAGCACCCAAAAGCATTCAAATAGACAAACACCATATGATTTCACTCATATGTGGAATTTAAGAAACAAAACAAATGGGTAAAGGGGTAGGGGGAGAAAGAGAGACAGAGAGTGGCAAACCAAGAAATAGACTCTTAACTATAAAGACCAAATGATGGCTACCAGAAGGGAGCTAGCTGAGGGGATGGGTTAAATAGGTGATGGGGATTAAGAAGCACACTTGTGATGAGCACTGGGTGACATATGGAAGTGTTGAATCATAATGCTGTACACCCAAAACTAATATTACAGTGCACGTTAATTAACTGGAATTTAAATTAAAACTTTAGAAAAAACTGCACTAAATTTGAAAATGCTTAGTGTTTAGAAAGTAATAAACTATGTCCCCACTCCTATGACCACAGTTTTTATATTCACAAACATGTCTTTCATGAATTCATTCTGACATGTTGCTGGTTCCTGAATCATGAGTAGATTCCCTGGCTGGATGCTGTCAGTCCAACAAAACAGTACCCATTACATGTGGGAACATGTACTAGTGGGTATAAGATTTAAATGGAAAAGTTTATTATATATGCAAAATTTCTAGACCCAAAAACTATGTTTGGACTTATGATTATCTGTAAATGAAGAGGGCTTTACAGTAAAACACATTTTAATTCAAGCAGCTGTTCTCGTTTTAGACATGGGACACTAAAGAATCAAACCATAATATAAAAATGATTGATAAATGTCAATATTTTAAACAAAAATACTTTTGCCACATACACATTATTGAAAGAGTAGCGTTCTTTTCTTTCAGAAACACCTGCAACACATGCTGGCAGTGTCCCACCCAGATCCCCTTTCCCAGCCTGGTGCACCCGGTTGCATCTGTAGCTCCAGATGCTGCAGGTGCTAATGGCTAATGGTTCACGTCTGCTTCTCCTCAAAAAGAACTACCCTTATCTGACTTGAGCCACTTTCCTCCCTCCTTCCCCAATCCTTGTGGCAGCTGATGATTAATTGATAGTAACAGGAAGGGGGAAGGAGAATGTATATAAAGCGCGCTCCCCTTGCCACTAGGAAAAGCAAACTCAGACAATTCATGTGCCGGTGCTTCCTGCGTGATCAGAGTGAAGCTAGATTTCCACCAAAATCACGTCTCTGCCCACTTTTGACTTCTATACTATCATGCTTCCATCATGCTCTTAATGGCTTTCACATGAGAGACCTTTCTCACTAAACTACTTCCACTAAAATCTGCATCTTAGGCTCTACTTGTAGGAAACCGGAGCTAAGAAAAAACCCCACATATTATAATTTATTTTATACGGCATACATATTCTTTATCTTTTATTAAACACCTACTAAGTATTAGCTTATTCGTACCTTAAACATCATATAATTTTATTCTAGAAGGATCTCAGCTGTATGAAAATGATTGCCTCCATATTGTGGGTAGGAAAACTCAGTCTGTAGAGTCGAAGACCCTATGGTTAGCCAGTAATAAGTGGGAAATCCAAGAATCAGCCAAGATTAACACGACTGCATAACATCCACTCTTTCCAAAATTTCTCACTATCTCTATATTATATTTTCTATCTAGGAACTAAAGAATTAAAGATATATTCAACTATACTTTTTCAGTAAAATGTAAGTTGATGTGCATTTTATTTTTTAAACACTGATGTAATTTGTTTAAAATGAAGGTACGATTGAATGAGTCATATAATTTCCATAAGGGTTTATTAATGGACAGGCATGGATTCAATTAAAAAGGAAATAAACATGTGTATAATACCTATATTTTCTTGAAAGGGAACATTTTATAGAAGTTGGAAAATAGCAAGGAGGGAAAAGATCATGTCAGCACAATGTTACTGGTCATATACAAGGCAATCTTATGTTTCATAGAGATTTCAACACAGGAAATGGGTATATTAGGAAGTGCCTAATTCATAGGTTTTCCTTACCCACGTACAGTGGTTTCTTTGAATGACTCTGAAGGAAAAATTGTAAGCAGTGCTTTTATACCAGCTTCAATAATGCATATTTCAAAGCCCAAACTAGTCAGCCATGTAACTGTTTACACAGTCAACATTCAGTGGGAAAAGAAGTGTCAACAGGTTCCACTTTCTTAGCCTGGAACAGCATATGATCTTTCATTACAACCCTCAGGAGCCTCTGATTAGGAAGGGGATATTTTATTTTTGTTTTTTTCCATTGAGCAAATTCAGGATTCTTAGTTTACTACCATCTGAAAAAGATAACTCACCCCACCCCATTCCCACTCTGCCACTTAGCCACTTAAAAGAGTTACATAATCCTATTACATTAGAAACAGTGTAGGGAAGGTCCCGGTCTTTTCCATCTTTGTTTATGGCAAATGGCAAAGTGGTTTGCAGAGAGCAGAAAAGTAATAAAGTAGTCTGTGGTTTTCTATAATATAAAACAAAAATCCATAACATAAGGTACTTGTTTTAATATTCTGATTTCTGTAATATCTTGCTAATGACCAACAATCTTTAGATCTCTAACAAAATCTGTATCTGATTGTCTTAAGGAAACTTTTCCACCATTTTTCTAAAAAGAGATGCAAAACTATCAGTGCTTCCCTTGAAATTATTGCATGTTTTCTACAACTTCCTTTTTATTCACTATTATAGCTCTAGAAATGCTGTAATTTTTTACTGCAGAAATCATATTTGTTAAATATTTGTCATGTATCATGTACGGTGCCAATTTTCTTTTCTGAATTTTCTTTTCAATAATCAATATTATGATGAGGGTATTCTTTTAGTCCCTATACCATAGAACAGGGCATTGTGGCTTGGAAAACAGTACAGACACTTTGTGATCTGTAATGCTGGGTAAGAAATAAATCTAGAACTTGAATCTAGTTACTATCAACCTCCAACTTTTATGGAGGTGAACCACTGAAATACAGTAAATCTTATAATGCTAGGATCACACTTCTCTTCCCATTAAAAATTATCAACTGCTCACACCCTACTGAATCTCCAAAATAGAAGCACAAGAATAGAACTCAACTCCCATTTCCTACATCAAAACAAATAACATGGTTTGCAGTTATCTCCAAAATTACTAAACTCCAACTTTATCCACTATTCATTCTGCCATTTCTTAATCCAAGCCTTTTATTTTCTATTATCTAAAATGTTACAGTGGCCTTTTGGTTGGCCTGCCTTCTCTTATTGTATTCCCTACTCCTACAGAGATATTCATTCACACCTACTGCTGCCACTGTATTCTTAGAATGCATGTCTGATCACATCAACCATTTGTCTAAATTCTTTGACTGTTACTCATCATCTCCAGAGCACTGTCCATGCTACTGAGCACAGCACAACAGAGTCCTTAGAGATGGCTGTTGCCTATCTCTGGCTTCCCGGCCTCTTCCCCCACATTAATTTGAGACACATTTACAAGGTAGAATTGACTAGGCTTAATGACCAACTGGATGCAAGATCTGAAGGGTAGAGGAGGAAAAGAAAATTAACTTTAATGCATATAGATTTAAGTATCTGAGGCATAACAATGTGGAGATAAACACTAGAGTAGACTTAGGAGATCTTTTTTCTTCAGTGTTTCTTCAGTTATCTACTTAACATTTCATCAACTTCTTTTGTCAAAACAACCAAACTCAATATACCCAAAAGCAAATCCATGATCTCTTTTTGCCCCATTCCTGATCTCTCGGTGCACCATATTTATACATCCATCTATCCAGTTGTTGAGGCCAGTTATCCATGTCCATTCCCTTTATTTCAACCCTGGTCTTAGTTATATCTTGTCACCAGATCCTTCTCAGTTTACCATCTAAATATCTTTCAAATCAGTTCTCTTTGTCTTCCCTGTCATCTTCCTGATCCGAGCTATTATTTCATCTTTTCTAATCTGATTTTGCAACATATTGGCATGTATCTTGCATGTTTTATCCTCTCTGTAGTTCATTCTCTATACTGAAGATGTCCCAATTTTTTTGTCTGAAAATCTGATATCATCTCCTGACCCATTTATATACAATCAGAGCTTTTTGTGTTTTTCCTTCATAGCACCTGTCACAGTTGTAATTTTGCTTTTTTTCTATGATTACTTGATTATTGACTTTCTTTCCAAAGCAACTCTTAGCTTCATAATGCACTTGAAATCCATTGGTTTCCCCAGGAGCTAGTATAATGCCTACTATAGAATAGCTATCACCATTTAATGAATGATTGAATAAGCTAATTAACAGACATACAGCAAAGGCCTACTCCTCTGGTTTGGTAACAAGAAACATATTCAGTGGATTCACGGGGCTGGATGTACAGGAGCTGGATGATTCCAAGGAAAAATGTGTGTAGTAGAAAGGAGGAAGGTTCAAGTAGAGGTATAAGGTGGTCAGTCCAAGAAAGAGCATGAAATCAAAAGTCAGAAGAAAGTAAGAAAACTATAATTATATCATAGATACCAAAATTGGAGAGAAACCTATTCATAAACTATGTAAATAAAGCTCAGAGTAATCTAGAAGGAAATTGAAAACTAATGCCTCACACTGACCCATTTTACTTCTTTATTCTAACTCCTACCTAGTCTTTTCTTCAATCATCATATTTTGACCTTTAAATTTTTCTTTAGTCTCTATCATATACATGAAATGTTCTCAAAATATTATATCTTTACCAAGCATCCTCTATAATTTTACCATTTCTGTAAAGGTAATTTTGGACATTGCAAGAGAAAAATGAATACCCTTCATCTCAGCTTCATTTAAATGTTTAACTTATTTAACATTTTCACTTATTTTTCTGAGAAAATGATTTCACAATATCACACATATTCATATATTGGGCTTAGCTTTTTGAGTTTTTTAGTTTTTTTTTTTTAAATTCCAGTTGGTTAACATACAGTGTAATATTAGTTTCAGGTGTACAATATAGTGATTCAGTACTTCCACTCAACATCCAGTGCTCATCACAGCAAATGCACTCCCTAAGCCATATCACCTATTTAACCCATTCCCCCTACCCACCTCCTTTCTCATAACCATCAATTTGTGCTGTAGTTAAGAATCTTTTTCCTGGTTTGCCTCTCTCTCTTTTCTTCCTTTTTGCTCTTTTGTTTTGTTTCTTAAATACCACAGATGAGTGAAACTATATGGTATCTGTCTTTCTCTGACTGACTAATTTCCCTTAGTGTAATACTTTCTACCTCCATCTATGTCATTGCAGATGACAAGATTTCATTAGTTTTTTCATGACTGGATAATATTCTGTATTACACAGACAGACAGATAGACAGATGATAGATAGATGATAGATAGATAGATAGATATCTTCTTTAACCATTCATCAGTTAATGAGAACATGGGCTGTTTCCATAATTTGGTTATTATAGATAATGCTGTTATGAACATCAGGGTGCATGTATCTCTTTGAATTACTACCTTCGTATTCTTTGGGTAAATACCTAGTAGTACAATTGCTGGATTGTATGGTGATCTATTTTTAACTTTTTGAGGTGTCTCCATACTACTTTCCAAAATGGCTGCATCAGTTTGCATCCTCACCCACAGTGCAAGAGGGCTTCTCTTTCTCCACATCCTTGACAACACCTGTTGTTTCTTATGTTGTTGATTTTAGCTATTCTGACAAGTGTGAAATGATACCTCATTTCACAAAAATCAAACCTGATGATAAGTGATATTGGCCACCTTTTCAAGTGTCTAGTGGCCATCTATATGTCTTCTTTGGAAAAATGTCTATTCATGTCTTCTGCCCATTGTTTAATTAGAATATTTGTTTTGGTGGAGTTGCATTTTATAGATTCTTCATATAGATTGGATACTAATTTTTTTAAGAGAGAGAGAAAGTGCACAAGTGGGGGAAAGAACAGAGGGTGAGAGAGAAAGAATCACAAGCAGGCTCCACACTCAGCAGGGAGCCTGACACAGTATTCCATCCCAGGATCTTGGGATCATGACCTAAGCCAAAAATCAATAGTTGGATGTTCAACTGACTGGGGTACCCAGCCTCCCCTGCATACTAACCTTTTATCAGATACATCATTTGCAAACATTCTCTCCCATTCTGTAGGTTGCCTTTCAGTTTTGTTTTATTGTTCCCTTCACCATGCAGAATCTGCTTTTTATTTTGACATAGTCCCAATATTTTATATTTGCTTTGGTTTGCCTTGCCCCAGGAGACATATCTAGAAAGGAGGTGATACAGCTTATGTCAAATAAGTGACTGCCTTCTCTTCCAGGATTTTTATGGTTTCAGGTGTCACATTTAGGGCTTTCATCCATTTTGAGTTTATTTTTGTTTATGGTGTAAGAAAGTGATCCAGTTCCATTCTTTTGCATGTCACTGTCCAGTTTTCCCAGAACCATTTGTTGAAGAGACTTTTTCCCATTGGATATTCTTCTCTGCTTTGTTGAAGATTAATTGACCATATACCTGTGGGTTCATTTTTGGGTTCTCTTTTCTGTTCCATTGATCTATGTATCTATTTTTGTGCCAGTACCATACTGTCTTGATAACTACAGCTTTGTAATGCTGCTTGAAGTCTGGAATTGTGATGCTTCAAGCTTTCCTTTTCTCTTTCAGGGTTGCTTTGACTATTTGAGGTCTTTTGTGGTTCCATACAATTTTAGGATCATTTGTTCTAACTCTGAAAAATGCTAGTGGCATTTTGATAGGGATTGCATTAAATGTCTAGATTGCTTTGGGTAGTATAGACATTTTGACAATATTTGTTCTTCCAATCTATGAGTATGAAATGTCTTCTTATTTTTGTGTCATTTTCAATTTCTTTCATCAGTGTTTTATAGTTTTCAGAGTAGAGGTCTTTCACCTCCTTGGTTAGGTTTATTCCTAGGCATCTTATTGTTTTTGATGCAATTGTAAATGGGATTGATTCCTTACTTTCTCCTTCTGTTGCTTCATTTTTGGTGTATTGAAATGCAACAGATTTCTGAACACTGATTTTTGTATCCTGCAATTTATCAGCTACAGAAGTTTTTATGATGAAGTCTTTCAGGTTTTCTATATATAGTATCATGTCATAGAGGGAACATATCTCAACATAATAAAAGCCATATATGAAAAATTGCACCTAATATCATCCTAAATGGGGAAAAAACTGAGAGCTTTACCTCCATGGTCAGGAACAAGCCAGGGATGTCCATCCACTCTTACCATTTTATTTAACATGGTACAGGAAGTTCTAGCCACAGCAATAAGATAACAAAAATAAATAAAAGGCATACAAATTGACAAGGAAGAAATCAAACTCTCACTATTTGTAGATGACATGATACTCTATATAGAAAACCTGAAAGACTCCACCAAAAATCCATAAATTTATGTCCAACAACACATCAACGTGATTTGCCTCAGAGTTTCTGGATATCTAGTACCAAACTTACTTAATTTTTTTTCCAAGCACTTGTCATAAACATGCACTTAATGAATGCCTTCCTGCAGTGGTAGTATTTAAAACTTCATTCACATAAGCAATTAGAAAACTCAATTTTCTCAGGAAACAATAAATCCCCTTATAAATGAGAAAGAAATGGTTGTTTTAGTTTTTAAAGAATTTTTAAATCATAAATACAAGGATCATGAGGTAGAAATATTTTCATACATGCATGGAACACATTTAAAATAAAATTAGGGGTTCCTGGTTGGCTCAGTCAATTAAGCATCCAACTCTTGATCTTGTATCAGGTCATGATCTCACAGTTCATGAGATCAAGCCACACATCAGTCTCTGCGCTGACAGTGTAGAGCCTGCTTGGAATTCTCTCTCTCCCTCTCTCTCTGTCTGCCCCTCCTGACCTCAAAATAAATAAGTAAACTTAAAAAATAAAATAAAACAAAATAAGTTAAAAACTAAGCTAAATTGGATTAAATAGTTATTTTAGTAGAAAACATTGTACTCATCATTTGAAGCATACTTAATAGAAATAGAAATCCTTTTAACATTTTTGTATATGAATTTTTGTACATAAGTCTCAATGTTTTGTCTAATTTTAAACAAGAGTATTTGGGGGGAAACGTAATGGAAGGATTGTGTGTTTTTGTATAAAGTATTTATATATGTATATATATGCATATGAACATATTATACATACACTTATATATAGCATATTCTATATATGTTCAGAGACATTCATAATATTCATTCTGGAATTAAATCAAGTTATGTCCAGATTAATATTAGCTTTTACTTAAAGAGGATTTATCTAAACAATGTTTAAACACATAGCATTTGACCCACTGATCCACTGAAATCTTTATTTTTTTTTAATGTTTATTTATTTTGAAAGAGAGAGAAAGGGAGAGAGTTCACACGCAAGACCAGGGGAGAGAGAGGAAGAGAGAATTCCAATGTGGGGCTCAATCTCACAAACCATGAGATCAAGACCTGAGCCAAAATCAAGAGTCAGACGCTTAACTGACTGAGCCACCCAGTTGTCCCCGCACTGAAATCTTTAAAGGAATTATATTTTCAAGAATTTGTATTCTTTTAGTAACAGTTACATAAACTTTCAATAGTCATAAAACACTGTGCCTTCCCAGGGCATAACCCTAAGATTACATGTCTATGTAATAGGTTTATAGAAATGGTATGGGTGTATATAATAAGCAAGTAATCCTATAACTTTAGCATTGAAAGTATTAGGGTGGGGGCCCACTGGGAAGTGGGGACAGAGAGGAATGGCATTTTCCCAAGCTCTAGGTTCTATTACAGAGTAAATTTAAGGCCTAAATGGAGAAAACTAATAAATCAATTTTGTAGTTGACCAGAGAGAGAAACAAGATGCAATTACACCAAACAGCATCTGAAACCTGGGATCACCCAACTTAACCAACAAATAAAAAGTTGTGAGTGTGGGAAAGTAAACCCAATCTTTTTTTCTAATTTTCTAGCTACATTTAAAGAAAATTAACTAGGAAAATTGTTATGGAATTAGCCCTTCAAGCCTTATTAGGCCATGCAGATCAATTATGTCAGTTCTAAAACTGTATCATAATTTTTCCAGCATGTACTTTCATTACAATGAAACAAAAAATGTAGCGAATGAGGCTCTGGGTTGAAGTTCTCCATTTATTTTGTACTCACTATGTAGAGAAATACTAATGTTTAGGAAATAGTCATGTCCCTTGGAGAGTTCAGACCTCATAAAATTCAGATATAATTTCTGCTGACAGCAAATTATTACAGATTCAAATCTCATGAATATTGTATACTTTATAGGACTACTTTAAAAAAAAGCATATCCATTTACTAAATGGGTTTTAAATAAGCTTGTGATCCTAATAATTAGATCTGTCTAAGATACATTGTATTCTCTTATAAATAGTTTTCTAAAAACCATTTGGAGTCTGCTTTTAAGACCAGAATAGGAAATAGAAAATTAAGACTTAAATGCCGCTTGTGATACAATGATATGTATTCTGATGATGATAATAATACCACAAATTCAAAGGCCCAAATAAATGACCATGTTATTTTCAGAGTCAGCAAGTTATGAGTCCGATCAGATTCCAATTTCAAAGTCAGTGACCACCCATCCAACATTCAATATTAACTCTTTAGCATACTTGATATAAGTTAAATCTGGGACCTTTTTTAGGAAAAACACAAATTCATAATGAGGTAATTAAAGATCACTCAGAGCAATAAGGCAGAAAAAGCAATAAGGCATAGAGTATCTGCTATGATATACACCCATAGCAGAGCTGCCTCATCCTCTGAAACTCAAATTCACCAACCAACTTAGCTGGAGTGCTTACAGATCTCTCTTCCCCCCTGCTCTAACTCTAAGAGTGGCTTCTCCCCCTCTCTAAGACAAACCCTTTCCTAGTGTTCTGGACCCAATCTTCCTTTTAAGGACTTCTTTTCAGATATCATTTCCTTTCTCCCGTACACCATCAATACCCCTCTCTCTACTGGATCATTCCTATTAACATAAAACATGAGTTAATATTATCCATCTAAAGTTAAAATACAACAAAACAAACTACTTGGACTCCACACCTTACTTTTTTCTTTTTTCTACCTACCCCTATGAGACATTTACCTGTACTGTCACTGAAGCAGCCCTCACCAATGTAACAATGACATTTACCAAGCCTAAAACAATGTCAAACTTTTTATCACTTGCTGTTGGTTGAATTATGCCCCCCAGCTGTCCAAAGATATGTCCAAAGATATGTCCAAAGACACATTTATATGTCCAAAGATATGAATGTGACCTTATTTGGAAATAGGTATGTATATTAAAATAGAGATTAGGTTATATTCAGTTGGGAAGGAGGATCTAATATGACTGGTGCTTTTATAAGATCAGAAAACAGAAACACAGGTGCCAAAGGAGAATCCATGTGATAATGGAGGCACAGATTAGAGTGATAGGTCTGCAAACTGAAGAACACCAGTGATTTCCAGAAACACCAGAAGTTAAGGGAAAGGCATAGAAGAGATTCTCCCCTAGATCTTTGGAGAGAACTTGGTTCTGCTGACATCTTCATTTCAGACTTCTATGAAATAAGCCTTCCTGTGAGAAAATAAGTTCCTGTTGTATTAAGTGGTCCAGCTTGTAGGAAGCTGTTACAACACCCAGGGGAAACTAACTCATCGTCTTATTTGAGCTCTGGGCAGCACCTGACATGGTGAGCATTCTTTCCTTTGAAACTGCTTCTTTTCCCATGTTTGTAGCATGACTCGCACTGGAGCTTTCCGCTACTTTTCTCCTACTTTCTACTTCTCAGTATCATTTGCTGGCTCTTTCACACATTCCAGATCTCTAAATGTTGGGGCTTCATAAAGTTCTAGCATAGGACTTCACTATGTTTTACCTATACTCTCTGCCTAGTAAATATCTGCCAGTCCATGACTTTACATACCATTTAGGTATTGGTATCTTTCAGATTTATATTCTAGCCGAGGCTTCTCCTCTCAGTTCCAAATCCCTATACATAAAAGACTAATCAACTTCTCCACTTGAATATTTAATAGGCATCACAAAATTTATATTGCCATCACAGCACAATTTCAATACTGATTCCTAAAATCAGCAATCCTCAAGAGTTCTCCTGTCACATGAGTAGCACCATCATCTACCTCAAGCCAAAGACCTAGTAGTCATCTTGCTTTCCTTTCTTTAATATTCTATATGAAATACATCAATAAGTCCTATCTGTTCTGCCACCAAAACACACACAGTATTCAGTAACTTCCTTCCATCTCTAATAGTACCACCTTGTCGGAAGAGTTTCATCTCTTGCTGGGTGATTACAAAAGCTCCATATCTTACCTCCTTGCCTCTGTGCTAGGACTCCTTCCCACACCTTCCACCCTGCACAGCAGTAGGGAGATCAATCTTTCTAAGTGTAAACCAGATTCGGTCACATCTTTAAGTTGTCCATCAACTTTCTAGTTTAAAAATGGAAGAATATAAAAATTAAAATTAAAGAACAAAATCAAAATTCCCTAAAATCTCTATGTTCTGGCTGTGACTTCCTTTCTGATCTCATCTGTCTCTATAATGCCTTTCAATAAATACATTCCAGCCATTCTGGTCTTCTTACCATCTCTTGAACATGTCATAGTTGCTATTATCTCAGAAGCTTTCAATATGCTGTTCCATTTTCTTGGGCTGTCTCTCCCTCTCAAATCATCTGTTTGGGGAGTCTCTCCCTTCAAATACTGTGGCTATCTTCTTCATTTCATTCAAATCCAACAGATGTCACCTCCTCAAAGAGATTTTCCTATACATCGTAGCTAAAGCAACCAACCACTCTCTATTCAATATCTTTCTATTCAATTTTATACTTTTATGTTTTCCAGAGTACCTATCCGGAGCTGAAATTAATTGTGCCACTTTTATTTTGCTTACTTATTCTCTATCTCCTTCTTGCAAATATAAACCCTTGAAGGTCATGGATTCTGTAGTACCTCAGGGTTCCAGGAACTAGAACAGTTCCAGGCAGGAGCAGGTGCACAAGAAAATGTATTGAATGACTGGCAAATGGATGGGTCGTGGGAAGGAAATTACATAAGTGTATCATTTAGGAGGCTATTAAGCAATTTACTTAAAATATAATTGTAGTTTGAATCAAAGTAAATGATAGTTGAGAGGGTGACAAGTGAAGTGATTTGATTTATATTTAGGAGAAATTAGTGGTTCATTCGACATGAGTGAGAGAGGGTAGAGAGTCCATAGTAACTGACATGCTTCTAGCTGGGTAAATGAGCGGATAAGTCACTCATTGTTAAAAGAAATTCCAACAGGAGAGAAAGACTTCAAAAGACATTTTTGAGAGGAATTATTGTGTATAGTTTACAATGATTATATAGTTTTTGTGTTATAAGGAAATTGTTAAAAATTTGGTTTAAAATGTGGGTTTAGGGTTTCTTAAGCTATTTGGATTTGTTCATCCTACTGTCTAACCATGGGCCATTTTTTTCAACCTTATGGAATCAAATTTCCACTCTTACTATAGAAGGGTTTTTTTCTTGTCTAATATATGCTTTTTAATCTATATGGATGTCTTTTTAATCCCTGTCTTTTTTGATCACTAACAATCATTTGTTCCTTATTGCAAGTCCTGTGGATCCCTTGTGCCATCACACAAGACACATGGATCCCTGTGCCATCGCATTCTTTTGTCTTTCTTCCCATATTTTTAGCTGTTCTTTCTATTAAGAGTCAGACAAATTTCAGCCCTTTAGGTTGTAATTTACAAGGCCTTCAAGAGTCTAGTCTTTACCCATATTTCCAGCCTTACCTCTTAAATCTCACTTGTCCAACTCCTCCAAGAAACTCCCTGATTTAAGTCCAGGCTAGTTCTATTCAATTAGCTAATCAAAATATGATCTTTTTCTCTCTAAAGTATATTCAAGGTTTTTTCTGCATGTAAAATTTTCAGGGCGCTGATACTGAGAAAAATTCCAACTACTTTTTGAGAAAACTTTAGTAAAACAGACCTCCTTATACACATATAAATTTTTCATCATACTACTCCTGATTATTTTTCTATAAGTCACTTTTTACAGTTTGAGCAAAGTATTTGCCCTTTTTATCCTTGACTTGGAACCTTTTAAGACCTACAGAAGACTGATATTACTAATATTATATTAACAAAAGATGAGAGTAAATATATATTCCTAAAGTACTAAAAACTTTACATATATGATCTAGCATACATCTTAATAGAGCAAGAACATATTATCCTTGGTAATTAAAGATTATGCCTCTCCATCATGTGATTTCTATCACATCTCCCAAGGTGGGACCACAAGGCAGACTCCAGGACTATGTTTTTAGGAAATATGAAATCAGGCAGGCAAAGGGCAAAACGTGGGGGTCAATGGATGATGTGACATGAAGGAGTATACCAGGAGGCTGAGCTAAAAAGAAGCAGGAAGTTTCCACAAAAGACCAGCACAAAGTTGGAGATGACAATCAGTCATGCATTTTCTCTATAATAGATGTACGGAATTCTATTTTTTATTCACCATTTGGTTACTTCTACAGATATAAGTGGAAATAAATTTTTTTCTATATAATTTGTAGAATGTGTTAAACAAAGAGCCTTATTATGTCCCTCATGAATTACTTCTTAGGGAAGATATTAAAACCTATATTATTGATAACAACTGTGCCTTTAATGTATTCATTTTTAGGATGTATGTACTCACGCTCACTTTTCCATTGCAATTGTCTTCTTCTCTCAGTGCCAGAGCCTTCAGAAAATGGTCTTTCAGGTCTTTACCAGCACTTGTTAATGTCCTGTAAAATGCAGGTCTTCAGTTATAATATATTAGAAAACAAATATATTAAAAGCACTCAGGGGCTAACAACCACACTTCTTTACTCCAAGTGATAATTTCCTTATAACACAGAAACTATACACACAATCATTATAAACCATACACAATTATTATAACTTACTACCTTCCTTGATTTAATTTTATACATTTGTAGAATTTTTACAAATAATTGGTATCAAGTGCATAAATAATATATATGCCTGTATCAAAACTCAAGCCAAAAACAGTTAATTTCATTTACATGTCCATTTTATTTTTTTATCACACCATGCAAATTCAATACATTTATACCTCTCAGAACCCACAATTTTAGATTGCCTATAACTTACATATAATTTATTTATTTAATATAATAAAATTAAAACACTACAAACCTAATCCAATTCCTTTACTGGGATAAAGCATTAATCTTAGCTTTATGAGGATATAAACAAGGGGAAAAAATTTAGGTTATCATTGTCAGATAAAAAGAAACAGGAGTGTCTGGCCACCTCAGATAGTGGAGCTTGTGACTCTTGATCTCAGGGTTGTGAGTTCAATCCCCACATTGGGTATAAGGATGACTTAAAAAAAATAAAATAGAAAAGAATTCAAGAGATGTTATAAAATGAGTAAGGTAGGAATGTAATATACAGCATGGTGTAACTATATTAACTATAATTAATAATACTGCATTGTATAGTTGAAAGTTGCTACGAGTAGCTCTTAGAGTTTTCATCACACAAAAAAAATTTATAACTATATGTGGCAATGGATGTTAACTAGATTTACTAGGGTGATCATTTATAAACATATATACATATATTGAATCATTATGTTGTACATCTGAAACTAATATTATATGTCAATTACATCTTGATAAAAAATTTTTTAAGGAATTCAAGAAACTAATGGCTATTCTTCGAGCAAATTATTTAAAAAAATATTGATAACATCAGGGCACCTGGCTAGCTCAGTCGGTTAAGTGTCTGACTCTTGGTTTTGAACCCTGTGTCAAGCTCCATGCTGAGTACAAAGCTTGCTTAAGATTCTCTCCCTCCTTTCCCCACTTGTTCACTCTCTCTCTGTCTCACTCTCTCTCTCAATCAATGAATGAATCAATCAATTCTTTTAAAAAATTGATGGTATCAAGCTACACAGAACCACATAATGAAGAGTGAGTTCAAGGTTGATATTGGAAAAAATAATCCTTTCTTCAAATAGCAATTTTCTAAATATTCAACAAACATTTTTATTATGTGTCTACTATGCACTAGAAATGTACCCGGCATAAATATGAATAAGATATGATTCCTGTTCTCAAGTTGCCTGCCATCTCATAGAAGTATATAGATACAAAAACATTATAATGTCCTACCATGTACTAACTGTAATAAGTAGAGAGATGGATAGAGTATCAGAGTATCCTATAGTACCCTACCTGTTCAAAGAAAAGTGACTTAATTTTCACTTTAAAAGTAATTATCAGGGGCACTTGGGTGGCTCAGTTGGTTAGGCGTCTGACTTTGGCTCAGCTCATGATCTCACACTTCATAGGTTCAAGCCCCGCTTCAGGCTCTGTTCTGATAGCTCAGAGTCTGGAGTCTACTTTAGATTCTGCGTCTCCCTCTCTCTCTACTCCTCCCCCACTCATGTTCTATCTGTTTGTCTTTCAGAAATAAACAAACATCAAAAAGTTAAAAATAAATAAATAAAAGCAATTATCAAATAAAATGTTAAAACATACTATAACATTATCTTGGGAGAGGGAGGGAAGACAGAGAGAGGTATCAGTAACCCTAAAGGAATAAAAGAGTAGAGATTTAAAACTGCAAAGTGCTTATGGTATTACAGAGCAGTCAGAAAGTAAGTACAGGAAGTAAAGGAGAAACCATATAATACTAACAAAATACAACAGTTTTTTAGACATATGATTAAAAATATTTAGTTAATGTCAGAAGGCTAGAAGTAGAAGACCCTATACTCAAGTCCAGGCAGTCTGGTTCCAGAACTCATTCCCATAACCACAAGGCCATGCTACCTCCTCTGAGAAGGTCTTGTATGTTATATTAAGTATTGGATCTTGTCTTCCAGAGGATGCTAACTACAAAAGTCTTATGAAAGGAAATAAGATTACTAACTGTGTGTTTTAGAAGGAATATTGAGTACCTGTAAGAAACATAGCCTGGAAGGAGAGCAATATTCTAGGGATTAATTAGGGGGCTATTACAAAACTTTAGCAAGAGATAACAAAGTCCTGATTTCTTTTTTTTTTTTTTTTATGTTTTATTTATTTCTAGGAGAGAGAGAGACAGCATAGCAGGGGGGTTAGAGAAGTGTCACAGACTGAAACAGGCCCAGGCTCTGAGCTGGCAGTCAGCACAGAGCCCGACGCAGGGCTCGAACCCACAAACCGCGAGATCATGACCTAAGCGAAAGTCGGACGCTTAACTGACTAAGCCACCCAGGCGCCCCAGACAAAGTTCTGATTTCAAGCAGTGGTGGTAAGGATATGGAAGGATAGATTTGGGAAATACTTAAGAGGGAAAGTAGATTTCTTTCTGTGATTTCTTTTTGTGAGGAGTTAAACTTACTAATTTTGTTGATCTAGAAATGCAACCATTTCAGCTGATCAAAACTTGTCTTCCTTTTCTTGCTCTGCTGCCTTGGCTTATAGGATCAATATCAACTAATAATCCAAATATCTAAATATCCATAGAAAATAACTACTGATTAGTACCAATGAAGAAAATCAAATATTTCAGAAATTTTTCAATCCATTGTCCTGTCCAAAAGTAAGTCTTCCATATTTCAACATAACTATGCACTGCTCTGATATTGTATCTCAAACACATCACATTTATTTTGTCAGTTGCTTACTGAAAAAAGAAAAACATGTATGTTTTTCCTCTATTGTTCACAGGATAGTCTAATCACTTGGTCAGTTTTCCTACATATGGTCTGTATTTAAAATGAGAAATTCTCCATGAAGTTTAAACAGAAAATTAGTTTTATGAATGCATGTTATGACTGGTTGGACTACACTATGGGTAGTTACAAATCACAGTGGCTTATAAAAAAGATTGTTTCTCAGTAGTGCTATGCATCAATAACAGGTTGGCTGAGGCTCTTCATCTTAGAGGTATGAACCGAGAGGCTGAAGAAACAGTCTCCATCTGAAACATCTTTGGTACCGCATAAGAGAAAAAGAGAATATGGCCACACATTGGCTTTTAGGGAGTCCACTTGAAATGAGAGTAGTCACTTACACTTTCATTTTATAGGCCAAAGAAAGTACCATAATCAAGTCTGAAATCAGTGAAATGGGAATGTATAATCCTGCCCAGGGAAGAGTAGCAAATATTTGTAAATGGTAGCTTATATGCCCCTTGCACCCTACAGCATAATCAAACCAAGGTTGAGAGTAGATAGCTCAGTAAACAAGAGCAATAAAGAAACAATTTCAGAGGGAAATTCAAAAGTACAGAATATTTGTTAAACAATGTGGTTTATTGCAATATAACCAAGTACAGACCCTCTTGAAAATTAAGATCACTAACTTTAGCTCTGAAACAGAACCTCCCCACCCTACTACATACCAAAAGAACATTTTAAATATCACAGTTTATGGAATGAAATAGACTGGTACATGGTCTTCTGTGATACCTGTATACATATGTTGCTTTTGCCTTCCCAAAAACGCTTTCCTTTGCATTGGTAAATGATTTTTATTTGGACAATCATCTCTGCCACATTCTATACCTTGATATAACAGTCAATCAAGGTGCCCACTAGTGTTAAAAACTCTCATCCCCCAAACCTTTGTTAATGAATATGCCTCAAGCTTGACCAATGCCATTTCACCTCATGAGTTTGTACACCATAAACAGAGACACAAGAATGAAAATCAGTTGGAGTTATAGTGTCTGTTTTTAATTCCTACTACAGAGCTACTACATTCCTACTACATTCAGCCTTTTCTTCCTAACCAGTAGGAAGGTGATAGGTATTGGTACTCTTCCAATAAATTCGTTTTTTATTTAGAATTTATTTCATTAGAATTGGTTTCTATTACTCACAATCAAAACTTATATATCAGTTATATAATTGACCAATGACATATAACAATGACATAATTGATATGCAGCTTTTGGTTGTAAGCAACCAAAACCAGCTATCTTATTTTTTTGACAGATTCATAATTTTATTATATGTATGTATGTATGTATGTATGTATATATATATATATATTTTTTTTTAATAGTTTATTGTCAAGTTGGTTTCCATATAACACCCAGTGCTCATCCCCACAAGTGCCCTCCTCCAAGCCCATCACCTCCCTTCCCATCCTCTCCACCCTCATCAGCCCTCAGTTTGTTCTTGGCATTCAAGAGTCTCTCATGGTTTGGCTCCCTCTCTCTCCCCAACTATTTTTCCCCTTCTTCTCCTCCATGGTCCTCCATTAAGTTCCTCCTAATCCTCCTATACGTGCAAACATATAGTATCTGTTCTTCTCTGCCTGACTTATTTCACTCAGCCTAACACCCTCAAGTTCCATGCATGTTGCTACACATGGCCAGATTTCCTTCTTTCTCATTGCCATGTAGTATTCTATTGTATAGATAAACTACATCTTCTTGATCCATTCGTCAGTTGATGGACACTTAGGCTCTTTCCATGTTTTGGCTATTATTGAGAGTGCTGCTATGAACTTTGGGATATACGTGCCCCTATGCAATCAGCACTCCTGTATCCCTTGGGTAAATTCCTAGCAGTGCTAGTGCTGGGTCATAGGGGAGTTCCATTGTTAATTTTCTGAGGAATGTCCACACTGTTTTCCAGAGGGGGTGTACCAGTTTACATCCCCACCAACAGTGTAGGAGGGTGCCCATTTCTCCACATCCTTGCCACAATCTAGAGTCCTCTGATTTGCTCATTTTAGCCACTCTGACCAGCATGAGGTGATATCTCAGTGTGGTTTGGATTTGTATTTCCCTGATAAGGAGGGATGCTGAGCATCGTTTCATGTGTCTGTTGGCCATTTGGATGTCCTCTTTGGAGAAGTGTCTATTCATATCTTCTGCCCATTTCTTCACTGGGTTGTTTGTTTTTTGGGTGTGGAGTTTGGTGAGTTCCTTATCAATTTTGGATACTAGCCCTTTATCTGATATGTCATTTGAAACTATCTTTTCCCATTCCGTTGGTTGCCTATTAGTTTTATGGATTGTTTCCTTTGCCGTGCAGAAGCATTTAATCTTGGTGAGGTCCCAATAGTTCATTTTTGCTCTTGATTCCCTTGCCTTTGGGGATGTGTCAAGTAAGAAATTGCTGCAGCAAAACCAACTATCTTAATTGGATAGCAATTGTATTCCAATTAAATTATCTATTCAATTAAGATACTCTAGAGACCTAAAGGTTTCCACATAGTAAGTCTAATCCCCACTCCTCCCACTTCCCCAAACATAACTCATTTTGTTGTAAATCTTCAGATTATTACTGATCAAATTTGATTACCAACCCCAATCCCACAACAAAGGTAACATACCATTATCAGTGTTGCATTCATCCTTTACAGTTATATTCTATAGTTTATGTATATATTTGTATAATCATAAAAACATAGGTAGAGTCATTTGGTGAGCTATTCAATTTATTACATATATTGCCACATTGTTTTATTCTTATTGTTGTTAATATTCCTGGGAACAGAGGTTTATGAGAGTGCCGAGGAAGATCAAAATTAATTCCCAGGTATAGCAGACATGAAAAGTATCAGACATGAAGAACAGTTTTTAGGTACTATCCATTAATGAGGAAAGAACTCTTAATATTCTTCCAGGCCTGGGTCTGTTGCTAATGACTGAGGATTTTGCAGATTCTGGCCCAGACAGGAAATAGAAGTAGTAAGAAGCTGCCCATGGGCACTCAACTATAACAAACGCTGATCTCCCTTTTCCATAAAAATTAAGCCCTAATTTTTATCTGGGCATGCAGTGTCCTAAATAAAAACTTCATTTCCTAGCTTCTCTTGTAACTAGGCACATCTATATGGCTAACTGTGGCACAATGGATTCCAAATGAACATTATGAAAAACTTCTCAAAGGAGGGAAGGTACACTTTCTCCTGTACTTGGAATGCAATATAATGACTGTTGATCCAGTGCTATCTTGACTTAACTTGGAGGCCACCATTATGGAGAAACAAGAGAAAGCAGCAGGGACCCTGATATACAGGAACATCAATCAGCCTAGACTGATACCATATGGAATGCTGGAATATGAGACTGAGAAGAACTTAAATATTGTTTCAGACACTGTCATTTTGGGTTTTTCTATTATTTTTCACTAAACTGAATCCAAAATAATAGAGTCACCATATGAAATTTGCTCACCCTTCTGAAGAAAGATGTTGTAGAACTGGCTTGGTGATCAAATTGGACGTTAACTTTATTTGCAATAAAAATTCCCCAGGAGACTGTATTATTATATAATTAAATTCTTTTTTTAAACAGTCAGTTAAGTCTTTTAAATGGAAGCATGAGATGAAGACAATTAAACTGATATGTAAGATGGGACATCAGTCTTTAATTCCTACTCATTTACCAACTGATTAGTCCAAGTCATCACATTTCTCTGAACCTAGGTTTCATAATGGACAAAATAATCTCTAAGCCTCCAACATCTGTAAAACTTGCAATTTAAAATGATCATACTTGGGGTACCTGGGTGGCTCAGTCAGTTGAACATTCGACTTTGGCTTAGGTCAGGATCTTACAGTTTGTGAGTTCAAGTCCTGCATCAGGCTCTCTGCTGTCACTGCAGAGCCCACTTCAGAACCTCTGTCCCTCTCTCTGCCCCTTCCCTGATTGTGTTCTCTCTCTCTCTCTCGAAAATAAACAAACATTTAAAATAAACAAACAAAAATAAATAAATAAAATGATCATACTCTATTACCAAATATCATTAATTTGCAATCAGTCTAAAAGTGACTATTATACTGACATTGTATTAAGATCATACTCCTTTTTTTTTTTAACTATTTTTAAGTCTTACATACATAGGCTTATATCATTTCCTATAACCTCTATGAGGAATGCAAAAGTATTTTTGTTATACAAACTGGGAACAAAAAGAATAAGATCTAAAACTCCTAAGCTATAAGCAGCAGAGCAAAAACATTATATAAATAATCCATTATTATACCATGCTACACCTGAGAACCGGAAACTTCTCAGCAAGGGGAAATACTGAGCAAGAAAGTTAATGCAGTGTGTGGTAAGGAATTCTTAAATCTTTAACATCCATTACTCTTACTTAACTAGATTTATTTAACAGTCAGTGACCTGAGACAACTTGCTTAAGTAAATATTACAAAAGAAGTCACTTCCTCAAGAAGTGAAGTAAGTCGGTTACAAAATATTAGGGTTATAAGTTTTATAAAGGCAAATACTCCATCTTTGTTGTTTACATTCCACTATACTTTCAAAATGGATTAGAAGTTCCATAGATGAATTAATTTTTAGCAGCCATGTTTAATCATTAGCTAATGACATTTATATAATCCTACATGAATGAGTCTAAATATATTCTTAATACTCAACGATCAGGCTTTTTATGATTTAATTATATTGTTTGTGTTATCACATATATCACACATATTCATATTACTAGATTAAAGGCCAAAGAGAGTAAATAAAAGAGAAAATGGAAAACTCTTTAATTTTTAAAAAATGTTTTATTATTTCTGAGAGAGACAGATACCAGGTGAGCAGGGGAGAGTCAGACAAAGAGGGAGACACAGAATCCAAAGCAGGCTCCAGGCTCTGAGTTAGCTGTCAGCATAGAGCCCGACACAGGGCTCGAATCCATGAACTGCGAGATCATGACATGAGCCAAACCCAGATGCTTAACTGACTGAGCCACCCAGGCACCCCAGAAAATTCTTTTTTTATATATATTTTTATTTATTTCTAGGAGAGAGAGAGAGACAGTGTGAGCAGGGGAGGGTCAGAGAGAGAGGGAGTCACAGACTGAAACAGGCTCCAGGCTCTGAGCTGGCAGTCAGCACAGAGCCCGACGCGGGCCCGAACCCACGAACCGCGAGATCATGACCTAAGCGAAAGTCGGACGCTTAACCGACTAAGCCACCCAGGCGCCCCTACCCCAGAAAATTCTTAAAGTAGAAATATTTTCATGAGTTATTTTCTTGAGTTCACTCATTTTAAAGATTATAAAGCTTTTCAATAAATATTCATGAGTTATTAATCATCTTAGAATTTTAAATGTAAAATTAAAAGTTTTCTAATAGGGAAGCTGTGAATGATCATTGAAATGTGTTCTAATAAGCAGTTCCTGAAAAAACACTAAATGAATTTTGAGATTAAATCGGTCTTAATAGAAATACTTTTTGTCTTTTAATCTATTGGGCAATCTTTGTACTAGTCTCTATGTTAGGTATTTTGCAAACGCTTTCAGTTTTCTTCAAATCAAGGCCTAAGGGAGGACATGTTTATTTGTTTCTTTTTAATGTTTATTTATTTTTTTGAGAGAGAGAGAGAGAGAGAGAGAAGGCAAGGGGCAGAAAGAGAGGGAGACAGAATCCGAAGCAGCCTCCAGGCTCCCAGCTGTCAGCACAGAGCCCAATGTGGGGCTCGAACTCATGAACCACAAGATAATAACCTGAGCAGATATCAGATGCGTAAACTACTAAGCCACCCAGGCGCCCAGGACATGTTTATTTCTACTTTAGCAATAAACTTGATTATAATCAGGTGGCATGAGTTTCTAACTTGAATATCTCTAACTCCAAGGCTTTATTCTACCATACTGAAGCCTCACCATATATGAAAACATCATATCGATATCATAATATTTGTACAGAAAACAATGAGAATTCACTGGTAAGATGAAACCTAAATTAACAGGAATGGGGGTAGAGTGAGGTATGCAGTCTTCATCAGAAGGTGCCCCCAGGAATGGTCTTGAAACCTCTGTAGAGAGCTAATCAGCCATCATCATCATTCCAGTCTAGCCTAGAATTCTGATCAACCACTTGTTCAGAGGTAGTTTCGATTTATATTAAAGCCAGTGAAATCTGGCATAGCCTACATTCAATAATTCTAGAGTTTATATTCAACTCATCTGCACTTGTTTGAATATATAATTCTACTTCTCTATGCCTCAGTTATTTGAAATGATGTTTTTGTCTACTTGGTTTGGAAAACTTTAAGGGAGTAAAGTCAAATGCAGTAGATGAGTAAAATTTTGTTTAAAAAATTGTACAATATTATCTTAATAGGAAATTAGCATACATTGATGAAAAAGCAGTTTTCAGAAATAGCTTTATTTTCTATGGATAAGTTTACCAACAAAACTGTATGCATGTATTTGTAGGGTCTCAAATAATACAAATTTTATTTTTAGAGGCCAAAATGGAAAATTGTTTGGAATCCTGATTAAAAATATGATCTTATTTATCACAGTGTATATATTTTTAGACAATTTGCGTATTAAATACAGGAACTATATTTCCTTTTTTTATAGTTTATTTAATTTTGAGAGAGAGACAGAACATGAGCAGGGAAGGGGCAGATAGAGAGGGAGACACAGAATCTGAAACAGGCTCCAGGCTCCAAGCTGCCATCACAGAACCTGATGTGGGGCTCCAATCTACTAACCGCAAGATCAAGACCTGAGCCAAAGTCAAACGCCCAACTGACTGAGCCACCCAGGCGCCCCTATTTCTTTTTTTTAAATGTTTAATGTTTATTTATTATTGAGAGAGAGACAGAGACAGAGAGACAGAGACAGAGCACAAGCAGGGGAGGGGCAGAGGAAGAGGGAGACTCACAATCCAAAGCTGGCTCCAGGCTCTGAGCTGGCAACACAGAGTCTGACCCAGGGCTTGAACCCATGAACCGTGAGATCATGACCTGAGCCAAAGTCAGATGCTTAACTGACTGGGCCACCCAGCACCCCTGGGAGCTATATTTCTATTGTACTTTCATGCAGGGTACCTGTTGCTTTGTCTTGTATATTCTCTTCATTGTCTTGTAAAAAACAATACAATATCTTTTTTTCCTTTGCTTTTTACATAAATCAGGAGGAAAGAATAGTGCTTTATAAATTTCTCTAACATTGGTAAATATCTTCACATTCCTCCTCTCAATGTATTATTATGTATTTGCTGTGTATAATCAATCCAGGCTGCTTTAACAAAATACCATCAATTGGGTATTAAACAACAGAAATTTATTTTCTCACAGATTTGGAGGCTGAAAGTCCAAGGAGAGGGTACCAGTACAGTCTCCTGGTAACTGCTCTCTTAAGCAACTCACTGTGTTTGTACTAGTATTTCATTGGGCTTTTATTTATGTATTTATTTATTTATTTATTTTGAGAGAGAGAGATAGTGTGTGTGTGTGTGTGTGTGTGTGTGTGTGTGTGTGCGCGCACGCGCACGCGCACGCACACACACAAGCAGGGGAGGGGTAGAGAGAGAGGGAAAGACAGAATCCCAAGCAGGCCCCACACTGCCCAGTGCAGGGCCTGACACAGGGCTCTATCTCAAAAGCTATGAGATCATGACCTGAGCCAAAATCAAGAGCTGGACACTTAACCAGCTGAGCCACCCAGGTGCCTCTCTCACTGTGTCTTTAATCTGCATGAATCTGATTATTTTTGTTTTGTTTTATACATACTTTTTTCCTAAATTGTATATCTTCCAAAAGCTACCTGGATACCAACATTTGTAGAGAAGGAATAAAAGCAACCAATGAACAACTTCAAGTCCTTCCCTTTGAGCATTAATTGGACAAAAGAATCTACCTTTAATATCCAAGGAATTATTTTTTAAACATCTAAGAGGGAAAAATAGTTGAGCTAAATCTATACAATGTATGGTTTTGAGTCTCCTCTTTTTTCTAAACTATTCTTAGTGACTTTGTCTTTCTTCTAATCTTTATTTTTTTAATTTAATTGAAACAATATTTCTTAGGAGTCAGGTAAATCAGGATTATATTTAGAGAGATTTATGGTTTAGGAATTTTTATACTATACACTGTGATTTCCATGGAATTTCCAGGAGGTCATCAATATATATTCTAATAATGTTCAGAAAAGAAAAAAAGGCAACTTGAAAAATGAGATTCATTTATTGGTAAGAAGGAATGAGAATCAAGTTTCCATTAAGATAAATGGCACCACTTGCCCCCCTGCCCCCTTTCTATGTGAAAGAGTTTATAAATTATCAAATGTAAAGCTATCAGCATCCTGGGAAGAAGTTTCCATTTTTAAAAGCACACAGAAGAAAGACAAGAAGTGCTAACATGCACACTAGACAGCTGTTTTTTTTCCATCTGCTATTTTGAGGAAAAACCAAGGGAGAGTCTTGAAAACTGTGCTATCTTACATCAGTCAAACTCTACTCCCCCTGGATAGAAACTGTTGCTCTTGTTTGAAGGGAAAAAATGGCCTGGCTTCTGTCTGAGAAAGTGTCCCTGAACTCCTCTTTTTTTGGTATATCTGGCAAGTTTCTCCGGTTAATTCCTAAACGTGGTAGGTTAAGATGTTCTCACACTTTAAGGGAGACTAAAAAAAAGAAAGAAAGGAAAAGTTGTTAAGATAGTACATCAAGGTTCTTAGTCTCTAAATGTGATTTAATTTTAAAAACACATTCAAACATAACTTTATTTTTACTCTCTTCTGGGAGGCATCTAAACTTTTTATCTGATTTGAAATATACTCCCAGATCTTCTAGTCATACTTAGTGAAAGCCAATGAGGAAGCAAAGAAAATAAGCTCTTATTTGATATCCTGCCTCCAGATTCCCCTTTACCTGTGGGAATCTGCCTCATCACTCCACAGAACACTGAGAAAATAGGCTTTAGAAAGATGAAAGCCTTCAGACTCCGCATCTTTAGACTCTACATGCCTAATCTCAATGTGTATGTCTCTAGTTAAGAATATTTTAAAGATTCTATATAAAGAGGTGAAGAATTTGAAGCAATGGAAGAGGGCCTATCACACATGACAGTGGTGGGCTCCCAGCAGAAAACTATACAGATAAGGGGAGGGATTGTAGGGAAGAAGAGATGTATGCATGTGAGACTTTGGGGAGAAAGATACCTGAAGAAGACTGTTAGGAAGGCTTGCTGTGGCCTTGGTGCTAATGCACAATAGGTTTCAAAGAACAGCATCTGAAAGGGACTTCCATTAATTACACTTTCTATATAACATGTATTCTCATCACAGCTACAATCTCTCATCCAAACCAAAACTCTCGAGGTTCAAAAACACCAATATAATAACTCCATTTGTGTTATCACAAATAAATTCTTAAAATAAAATTGCCAATATCATTATCAACAATATGCCTATCAAAAACACTTTAAGACTTTTTGCAGATCTTTTTCTCCTTAGGGTATATACTTCTAGGGATAAATGGCCAGATTACTGTGCTTTAAATACACTTCACTTGGAGAAGTTTCTTACTTCATGTTATAATACCAGCTAGATACACAATTAGGTTCATTTGTTAATTTTGTTTTAATTTGAAAGATAAATTTCCAATTTAGCCTTATATTTATATAAAAATGTCCATAGAATTCTAAAATTAAATCTATAATTTAGAGATTTAGAAGTCTAGTTTCCATCTCTCCCAGTTCCATCTACCCTATTCCATTCTCTCCCTTCTGTATAGATCATGTTATTTTAATTCCAGTTAACATACAGTGTTATATTAGTTTCAAGTGTACAACATAGTGATTCAACACTTCCATGTATCACCTGGTGCTCATCACATGTGCCCTCCTTAATCCCCATCACTACTTACCTCTCCTCTGTTGACCATCAGCTTGGTATCTATAGTTAAGATACTGTTTCTTAATTTATCTCTTTCTCTCTTTTTTCTTCCCTTTGTAGAACATCACTTTTTAATTTTTTTTTTTTTGAGAGAGAGAGAGAGAATGGGGGAGGGGCAGAAAGAGGGAGAGAGAATCTGTGCCCATGCTCAACTCCATTAACTGAACTGAAGTCAAAAGTTGGATGTTTAACTGACTGAGCCACACAGGTGCCCCTAAAGCATCATTTTTAAAAAAATATCCTCAAATTGCTTTTTAAACTGTTATTATTATTAATATAAATATATCTATTTGTCATCTAGCTAGCTATATATTTATTTATGTAAACAGTAGTCTTACACACACATTTTCCCTAAAATTGCTATTTCGCTTAGCATAATATTCAGGGAATAATATCATAGGAGTAAGAGACATTTATTACTTCTTTGTTTCGTTGTATAGTACTCCATTGTAGTAATATATCACAGTTTAGTCACTTAGTTACTGATAGTCATTGGTTTGCTTCCTGTTATTTGCTAGGATAATTATTGCTTCAGTGATAGCTCATTTCATATTTTTATCACTATATTTTTGGGGTAAATTCCTAGAAATAGGATTACTGGTCAAAGACTACCTGAATATTTTATTTAGTTAAATATTCCCAAATTACCCTTCAATGGGGCTGGGGCGCTTTGCAGTCCTTGCTACAATTTACAGGACAGCCAGTTCCTGCACAGCCTCATTAACAAAGTAGCTGTAAAGTTTTAGATTTTTGCCAATCTAATACATGAGAAACTATCTCAGCATAACTGTGCACTTACCATAAACAAAAGTGAACATATTTTCATATGTTTAGAGACCATTTGCACTTCTTTTTATTTAAGCTTATGTTGATGCCTCATTTTTCTATAGTATTATTGGCCTCTCCTCTATTTTCTCCTCTCAGCATGAAGAAGTTTAGCTCTTCTCTGTGATATAAGTTACAAATATTATTGCCAGTTTTTCATTTGTCATTCTACTCAAATTATGATGCATTTTACCAAAAAAAGTTTTATTTTATATTATTAAAATGATCTATAAATGGTATAAATCATTCCCTAACTACAGATTTCAAATCACTTACCATTATAGAGGAACCCATCCATGTTTTCTTCTACATCTTGAAAGTTTTCTTTTTTTTTTTATTTATTATTTGATCTTACATTTATGTCTCTAATTCCTTGGCATTTACCCTGATGCACAGTGTGATAAACTGATCCTATTTTGACTTTCCCATTTGGCTGTTCAGTTATCTCAACACCAATTATTTAAAACTCTTTGTTTTTTGCACTTTGAGATGATGTCTTCTCATATACACGCATCTGTTTCTGTGTTTTCTATTTTGTTTCATTGTTTTGTCTATTTGTGTATCAGTACCACATTATCTTGATAACAGAAGTTATATGTTTTAATATCTGGTTAAGCTAGCCCCTCTCATTGTTGTTCTTTTTCAGGGTGTCTTGTTTTGTTCTGTTTTGTTTTGGATATCCTTATTTGCTTTTTCCAAATGGATTCTATAATTAAATTGTAGAGGTCATGAAAAAAAAAACTGAATCACTGATGACTATTTTCCAGGATTATTTTACATTTCTAAATATCATTGCTTGTGATTTTAAAGATGGCTGCCTTGACTAGAAAGACTGGCATGAAACTGGAATTGCAGCTTCTATATGTCACACTAATCCACATGTACACTAGATGTTGTGAACTTCATATTGCTATACTTCTCAAAAACAGGAAAATATTCTACTTGCCATACCTCCAGGCCTATGTTTAATTAATTAATTTAATTAATTCTTTAAATGTAGTATTAGATTAAAACTACATGTTTGATGAGTGTGATCATCAAATTGATCTCTTAAAAGTATCACACTCTGTACCACTTATTCTATTTTTGTCTATAACGACAGTTAATCTCTATTGTGGCCTATTTTAACTAGTTGTGTTTATCTATAAAATTTACCTACTTCATCTAGCAATATTTAGAAATTTATTTTCATACTGTTGCATAAAGTAGTCTGCATTGATTTTCTTAAGTTTTCTGTCTTAATACCTATACCCATCCTAGTCATTTCTCATTCTATGTATTTGTAATTTTTTCCTTTTTTATTAATTGAGTTAGCTAGTAGTTTCACTATTTTGTTGATTATTTTTCCCCCCATGAACTAGCATTTGGATTTATTCTACATTTTTTTATCTTACTCATTTATTTCAGATTTTTAAATTAATTTCTTCCTTTTTATTTCCCAGGGTACTCTGTAGTTCTTTTCCTACTTTCTGAAGTAGAAAAAGTAGGGTGCTTAGTTTTTTTTTTCATTTTCTATTTATATGGATATTTAGTGCTATATATTTTTCTCTGAAAACTGCTTTAACCATATCCCCTAGATTCTGATAATTGTATTTTCATTATTCTTATTTTTAAGAAATTCTATTTATTTGCTTCCCCTTTGACTGAACAGTTATTTAATTAAATGTTTTTTAATGTCCCACTTTAAAAGAGTTTTTCATTGTTGTTCTTATTAATGTTGTTTTATTGAGTTGTGGTCTCTTTGTAGTTATGAGAGGGGGAATAATTAAGGGGATTTTTTTGTTTTGTTTTGTGTGTGCGTGGCTTTTTTATGTTTTCTTTTCTCTTTTTTCTTTTTTTGGTGTCATTGTGTGGGCAAGATAGAGTCCAATTTGGAGAATGTTCCATGCGGACTTCAAAAGGGAAGGTCTTTGTTATCAGAGTTTAGATTTGACTATATATTTATAAAAATGCCTAATTATATTGTCTTTTATTTCTTTAATAAATATTTTTTTATTACTCTGTTTAGATTGAGTGAATGTATTAAATCTCCTATTAGAATTTCTGCTACTTATCATTTCCTCTACTGTGGTTTCTATTTCATAAATCTGTGTTATTAGGTTGGGTAATTATTAAAACTCTTATTTTCACAATTGTGAACTATAATTTGAAGACTTATAATTTTTTTTTCATTGTCAGCTAATGCCTTTTTGATCTTAATACTGATTTGTCAGGTATCAAAATTATAACTCTTACTCTTTTCTTTATGTTCGTCTAGAATACTATGTTCTTTTATTTATTTTTTACTTCTGTGTTTCTTTAAGTTAGGTGTCTCTGTATAAAATATAAACTGCTTTGTCTTTATGGTTCAGTTAAAATCATTTACTCATATTGATGTGATCAATAAATGAGGCCTTAGTTTTTTTCATACTGCTTTATATATATATGTGTGTGTGTGTGTGTGTATACATACATATATACATATCCATATCCGTATGTATATATATCTCGATATATATTTCTATTGTATCATAAACACTCATGCACACAGGTTTTCACTAAGAAGTCTATGTTATTACATCTTCCTCCATATATTTCCTGGCATAAACAGGTTTGTATTTTACTCAAATGATTATATGAAACTTTCTCTCTTTTTTTAAGCTAATAATTCACTGTTCCTACTATGAAAATTTTAAATTTCACTATCACTATTTATTCTTACATTCTTTCCTATCACTAAATATCTAATTTGAAATACTATGCCTTTTACTCTCAGTTAACATCTATACTGGAGTTAGTAAGCTTATTCTCTTTTTCACATACTTTCTCTAATTTTTGCTAGTTTCTGTATGTGTATTATCAGTGCACATATAATTTTTATACTGTGCTGTCTCCTTTATATCTAATTTGGTCTTAGTTTTACAGATAAATATATATTTAATGTTTATGCAAGTCTTTTAGTAGGTGTTTCCCTGGTCATTTTGGGGGTCTGAAATGCATTTTCTAATTCTTCCGGAAGGGCTCATGGGAACAGTACTTCCTGAGTTCCCACATGCCCATGATAGCGTGTTTGCAGCCTTTATAATATGCAAAGTTTAGTTTGGCTGGATATAGAATCTTTGGCTCCTATTTTCTTTTCTTGAGTCTCTTAAATGTTATACACTATTTGCTGGCATAAAACATTGAAAAATCTGATGACAACCTGAGTGTCTTTCCCAATAAGTCTTGGCCTTTTTGCCTTTATTCCTAGGGGCTTTTCTTTTTATTTTTCCTTAAATTTCATTTTTCTAGACCATGTCTTGTTGTTGGCTAGTCTGTGTTTTTTCCCCAGAAAGTTAATGTCCCCTTCCAATGTGTATTTCAAGTCTTTTATTTCAGAAAGTTTTCTTAAAGTATAATGCGTAGTTTTAATTTAATTCTTTTGCTTTGCTTTTTCTTCTCCAGGGACTCCTATTGCATACACTTGGTATCCATGTTCATTACCGTTTCATCTAGTCTTTATCTACCATCTATTACTTCCCTTCAAGCCCTTTTAAATTCTTCATTCTGAATATTATTTAATTTTTTCTGCTTTGTGTCTACTATCCCTCCTAAAGCAATGTGCATGGTATTAATTCATACCTATTTTCCATTCAGTTTATTATTTATTTAACAAATGTATTTCTTCTTTCTAACTTTTCCTATGTTCTGTTAGCACTCTAGCTTTTACAATAATGGGAATCCAATTTTTTTAAAACCTATTAACACTGTCTACAAGATAGAACTATATACAAGGTGACATCACTCTGATTGATGCCAAATGCATGCTTAAAACAAACACACTAGACAAATTCAACATTGATGAAAATATCTAATTGCAGCCCAGAATGTTCCAAAATGGGAAAAAAAAACCAACAACAACAGCAGCAGCAGTATATACTGTAATATGATTGCTGTGGAGTTTGAGACAATTCATGCAAGGTCCTTTGTACTTTACATGTCACGTGGAAGGTGCTCAGTAAATGAAACAATTTTTGCTATCATTATCATTACCATCATATGATGGAGGAGAAAACAGAGACAGATGAGGTAGTAAATTTTGTGTTATGTACTTTAACATTTAAATTCTGAGTCTCTTCTGTCTTCACCTATCTCTTCCTATGTGCAGATCAAAAACATATGTAATCATCACAAGTGGGCACTAATCATAAAGTGCCTATATAGACCAATGCTTTCTAAAAGATCTAGTGGACTTTGTGCTAGATTGTATTTTCCAAAGTGGAAGCAATATTATCTCCCACTCTAAATGCTCTTAAGCATTGTTCCCAGGGCATCCTTCCTAGCAAGAAGTGTAGTCTTTCTTCCTCCACCTCCTTGAGTCTGATTACTTTGAACAACAGAATACAGGGAAATAACATTGTGCCAGTTCTGGACACACCTTAAAGTTGAACTGGCACCTTCTCTCCCTCTCTTTTGGAATGCACTGTCTTAGAAGCAACTGTGCTGTAAAATGCCCAAGCTATATGAAGAGATCCTGGAGAATAAGCAGCCAGCTGGGTATAGAGGGATGGAGAGAGAAAGAAGCAACCAGAGAGAGAGAGAGAAAGAAAGACTTGTAGAGAGACCACTGAGGCCCCACACGTATAAGTGAAGAAGTTATCTTGGAATTGGACCCCCTAGCTCCAACACCATCAGATGTTACCAAATGAGCAGGTATCAGCTGTCCAGCCAAGACCTCCCTGAAGTACTAACTAACTCAAGAAACATCACCAAAACAAAACAGATATTTAAAGCTGTGGTGTGTCTTGCAGAAGTAGATAAACACAACAAATATTTATTTAGAAGATGTAAAATGAAATTTATTTCCTGTGAAAAAATTATAAGCCTTTATTTTTTGTGCTCAAATTAAATGATTTTTGCATGCAATAAATAGAAAGCCACAGATTGTTTTAATTTATCTTTCACTTCATAAATTTGTCTATCATTCATAACTAGCTATTCATTCACACATACTCTAAGAATAAAACTGCTGGATATAGTAATAAGCTCTTATTAAAAATATATTCAAATATTTAAAATCAGCTTTCATGTGAGCAAAACATTTCCTTTTTTTATGACTCTTTTCCTCTCTACATTTTCTTTTGTAATATTCTAGACCATGCAAATACTTAGACATAGTAGAAAACCTTAAAGTCTAGATAATAAAATAAACCACTCATTTCCAACAAAAAGCATTATGGCCCATGACATTCTGGTTGAGAATTTCACCTGGATGGATCTGAGTTGGTGGCACGATTTTATACATATGCCATGGAAACATTTTACAATCAGGGCCAGGGAAAGTGTATTTTTCATTTCCACTTAGGGCACTCTCTACTTCAGTGAAAGCAGAATCTATTTATTTTTTCCCAATTACAAAAGCAATCATGTGTGGTCATCTGAGTTAATAGCACCATATTTCTAACTTAGCCAGTAATATTTTAATATCCTTTATTAATTGATATCCCAAGCAGCATTGATGCATTGCCCCAATTAAAAAAAAAAAAAACAACCTACATTCTATTATTTTAGTGACATTTGTACCTAAGTACTTCCTCAAAAAGCACAGAATGTCATTCTGTTTTTATCCCTAATTAATGATTTCAGCTCCTTTACAAATATTAATAGACATATTATTTAAATAAAAAGGGGTGCCTGGGTGGCTCAGTCAGTTAAATGTCCGACTTCAGTTCAAGTCATGATCTCATGGTTAGTGGGTTCGAGCCCCGTGTCGGGCTCTGTGATGACAGCTCAGAGCCTGGAGCCTGCTTCAGATTCTGTGACTCCCTCTCTCTCTGACACTCTCCTGCTCACACTATCTGTCTCTCTCTCTCAGAAATAAAAAAAAAAAAATTAATAAAAAAATAAATAAAAAGCTTTTTATACACAAAATTCTAGTATTAGTCATGTGAAGAAATTGAGGTTTATTTTTTTTAATTTATTTATTTTTGAGAGAAAGAGACAGAGAGTGAGCAAGCAAGGGAAGGGCAGAGAGAGAGGGAGACACAGAATCCGAAGCAGGCTCCAGGATCTGAGCTGCCAACACAGAGCCTGATGCGGGGCTCAAACTCACTAACCGTGAGATCATGACCTCAGCCAAAGTCAGACACTTAACCGACTGAGCCACCCAGGCGCCTCAAGAAGTCTGAGGTTTAATATTGGAGGGATTGTACACATGAATTTCCATGTATAAAACTAAAAATCATTCCAAGAAAAGACAAATTTTAACACATGGTATTATTTATAATACAGTTAGTTAATATCTCGACTTAAAATATACATGAATTAGTAATAACAATGTATATGTTATCAGAATAAATGTATTTTATTTATGTATATCTTATCTTTCTATCATGTTTTTAAATTTTAAATTAAAGATTTTTAAAATGTGCTTTTCTTTATAAGAAATAATTGGATTAGGAAGTCATTTTTTAAAGCTTTAGGCTGTTAGTCATTTTGACATTGTTGGCATGTTGTCAGCTGAAAAATCTACTATAAAAATTTGATTGCTACTTACATAATCTAATGTATAGGAAATGCCTTTGTAAGGACCTTAATACCGCATATTTTATTGTTTAATAAAATGAACAAGTGATTGTAAAAACTACACTTACTTTAAGATATTTGAACCTCCACAGAGTAAATGATTTTAATAAATATTATTATTGCTCACATACTTCAGTTAAACAGTTTCCATGGTTATCAGAATTTGGCTTACACTGGAAGCCCACACCTGACCAAATATTGGCACAAATGTTTCAAACAGTTACAGAGCTACCAGCAGCGTGGCCCATATCACTTATCCAGCATTAACTGTGTGTGTATATATATGTATACACACACACACACACACACACACACACACACACATATACACACACATATGTATGTATATATACATATATATGAATACATAAATATATGTATATATATTTAAAGTTTCTTTAACAGCTTTCTGCTAAGTTTATAAAATCCACCACTTCCAAAAAGGGGAAAAAGTTAACTCAGAAGCTCCCTTTAGGTGGTTATAGCATAGTTTACTATAAATGAAGAGATAATTTCTTTTTTTTTTTTTAATGTTTTATTTATTTCTAGGAGAGAGAGAGAGAGACAGCGTGAGCAGGGGAGGGTCAGAGAGGGAGGGAGTCACAGACTGAAACAGGCTCCAGGTTCCGAGCTGGCAGTCAGCACAGAGCCCGACGCGGGGCTCGAACCCACGAACCGCGAGATCATGACCTAAGTTAAAGTCGGACGCTTAACCGACTAAGCCACCCAGGTGCCCCTTGAAGAGATAATTTCTGTCTTTCGTATTTCTTACTTTTAGAAATGTGTGTGGTACTTTTCAATATGCAGAAAATCCAAATTATATACTTTGGTACTATTCTGAATCATATGGAAAGTTGAGTTAGGGACAGAGTCCATATTAGAATAAGAGTGGTAGGGATTAAAAGAAGAGGGATGGGGCCAAACTCCAACATTTTGATACGACCAATTACTAACAGTAAATAAGAAAACAGAATCTATTTTTAAGCCACTTAAATAAGAAGATATTATCCAATCAAAAGTCAAAAGATATTTGAACATTAAATTGAGCCTTGACTAGGGGCACCTGGGTGCCTCTGTAGGTTAAGTGTCTGACTTGGTTTCAGCTCAGGTCATGGTCTCTTAGTTTCATGAGTTAGAGCCCTGAATCAGGCTCTGTACTGACAGTGCAGAGTCGGCTTGGGATTCTCTCTCTCCCTCTCTCTCTGCCCTCCCCCCACTCACACTGTCTCTCTCTCAAAAATAAATACAGTTTAAAAATAATTGAATTAAGACTTGACTATAAAAAAGTATAATCTTCCTATATCAAATCAGCCAAACATATGTATATAAATGTGTATTTAAATATAGGAAGGAAAGAATTGTATATGGTGTCTCAGGATTCAGTTGATCAATCAAAACATAAGGTGATAACCTGCACGTAATATCAATCAATATACATTAATATTGCCTAAATATTTACTAGATATAACATAATTGTTATGTCTTTTTCATAATTTTATATGCCACACATACCTTGTATAGGCTTAAGCTCAATAAATTATTGTTGAATAGATAAATAAAACCTAATGTGATGAACAGATTAGGATAGAGTATGTGAAACTTTAAGTGGCTACATTTGTTTTATCTTACGATCACATACAGTCATTATAAAACATTAAAATTATAATGGCATTTTATAGACTATTAAAAACTATATATCATAAAAATGAATATGTTATTTAATAACTGGTAATGTGTAAGGAGTTTGAATAGACAAAGAAAAACATGTGACAAAGAATAATTTATACAGATAAATTTTCTTTCTTTTACCTCGCAGTAATTACAAAGTGAATTTTATAATATACAAACTTTTTACTGTTTAATAAAGTTATCAAAAATTATACTGTGCTTTTACTGTTTTTTCTAAAATCTCTTCTTCTCTCAATTTCTGAGACACATAAATACATACCTTCAATCAACTAAAAGAATTCATTAAAATACAGAATTTAATTAATAAAAACTATTAAATACATTTCTATGACAGTTCTTTTGTTGCTTTATAAATGGCAAATCACAAAGTTGGTTTGGTAATGGGGCGCCTGGGTGGCTTAGTCGGTTAAGCGTCGACTTTCGCTTAGGTCATGATCTCGCGGTTCGTGGGTTCGAGCCCCGCGACGGGCTCTGTGCTGACTGCCAGCTCAGAGCCTGGAGCCTGTTTCAGAGTCTGTGACTCCTTCTCTCTGACCCTCCCCTGCTCACTCTGTGTCTCTCTCTCTC